>JARQOC010000005.1:451249024-451355401 GCA_033576535.1 Allobates femoralis | reverse complement strand
CCATGAGAGGTGGTGAATTCACATTCAATGGAAGTCTTCAAACAAAGGCTGGACAGACATCTGTCTGGGATGATTTAGTGAAATTAGTGAATCCTGCTTTGAACAGATGACCCAGGAAGTCCCTTCCATCTCCACCATTCTATTTCATGAAAATTGTGTCAATCAACACATCCACGCAGAAAACCAAGTTCTCATATAGATCTATTTGCAAAAAAATGAATAGTGTCAACTGCTATTTGTCAAAAAGCAAGTACTCCTACAGCTGAATTAGTTAAAAAATATATATATATACCGGTATATATAAAAGCAAGATCCACACCTCGGTGAGTGCCGGCATTCTTTCTTTGCATTTATGAAACATATATATTTTCGGCTTTTGGAGGAATAGAACAAAAATGAAAGCATAAAGACAGAAGGTTGCCAGTAGAGAAGGAGTTAAATGCCTTTTATGTGTTAATATTGAACGTTACTGGGAAAACTCCCTGCTTCTTCTCTTTTAGGAAGACCTGGAAAATAAAAATAGATCCAATGCATTAAAAAAATAATCAGAAGAGGTTTTCCTGTTAATTGACTTAGCACTTCAGCTAGGTGTTGTGGCAGGTACAAATGGATGTGCAGTTACCATTAATGCTGTTTTGCAGACTGATGTTCTTGGGCTGTGAAATGCAGAAATTGTATATATTATATGATTCCAATTTGTAACTGCAGTAATCACTGGGGAAACATAAAATGTTATTATTACATCATGTACCTTACAATGGTTCTTTTATTAGAAGGTTCATTTTAATGCTATTAGTGGCATAATGGCCAATATTTGTAATGTACGCTCGAAGCTTTCTTGTGCAGTCTGCATTATTAGTGCTATGATATAAGAATAGGAGACACACTGTCCAACACATTCAAATTAAGAATATCTAGAAATATGTATTTACAGTAAGACCATATCCAGTAACACAAAGTCATTTCATTGCTGCACATCCTGCAAAAAAGACATACAGTATTGTACATGTAGATCATCAGCATGAGGCAATGCTAGCATTATAAATATTATTATTATTTACTTTTAAAGTACCATTGATTCCTTGACGCTATACATGTGAAAATGGGTTTACATTCAAAATACATATATATATATAAATAGGCATCTAATTCCGATATTTTGCAGGATCAGTTTGGATCATCTCCCTCTCTCCTCCTCTCCCCGCTCCTCCTGTCACCTAGCTCCCCCTCCTGTCACCTAGTCTCCCTCCTCTCTCCTCGCTCCTCTCTGCCTCCTGTCACCTCTTTCCACCCTCCACTCCCTGCTCCCTCAGTCTCTCGCTCTTTCCCCCTCCTCTCCCTGCTCCCTCAGTCTCTCCCTCTTTCTCCCCCTCGCCTCCGGACCTTACAAAATGAAAAATCGTTATTCTCACCTTCCAGCGATCTCCCGGTGTCTCCAGCTATCTTCTGATCCTTAGGACCTGTGGTTGCGTCACAGTCACATGATCGGTTACCGAGGTAACCGGTCATGTGACCGGGTTGTGACATCATGCCAGGTCCTGTAAGGATCAGAAAATAGATGGAGACGCCAGGGGATCGCTGGGAGGTGAGAATAAAGATTTTTTATTTTTAACCCTTGCATTTACTTAATTTAACTTCCGGAATGTATGTAAATACATTGCGGAAGTGAAATTGAACGGTTAGGAGCAGTTTTAGTGTACTGAGCATGCTCAGTACACTACAATCGGGTCCGAGAAACCGTCAGCTGTTTTCTCGGACCCGCACTCCATAGGCCCCCATGTTAAGGGCCTCGGATCATGTTGGATCCGATCCTGTCAGATTCTGTCCGATGCTCCCAAAATTGCAGCAGTCTGCGATTTTGGGTGCAGGAAAAATTCTGACAAAATCGGATGTTTCAGAAATCGGATGCCATTAAGGGCAAATCCGATCAGATCCGTGGCCCATAGGGATGCATGGGGGCCAAATCGAATCCGTAGCTGTCCTTTTTACAATGGACAGCTACAGATTGCACAAAAACGCAATGTGAAAGCACCCTTAGCGTAATCGGGATGGAGAAAGTAGCTTGGGGGAATGCAGCAGCTCTGGTAAAACTGATGTGATAAGGGGGTCATTGCAGGCTGTGAGCTTTCTTAAAACTATGGGTTTTCAAATTCCTTTTGAAGCAGGGGTGTAACGATCATGGTCTCATAGGGGTAGACTGGGCCCACCGACCCCAGCACCTACTTCAACTGGATATCCATCCAGGGTGAGGACATATATACCAGGATGAGAGACATACATACCAGTATGGTGGACAAAGATACCAGGATGGAGGTCATATATACCAGAATGGGGATATATATTGCCATGAGTCATTAGTAGACTTGTGACAGCTCTAGTTCTTTTAGATTTTAAACGTGATTAATTTCTTTTGTATCTGCATGGGTTAATGTCAGTTTTCCTTGCTGGTAGCGTAGCTGCTGATGGGCATCTGACATTGCTGGGCCTGGGGCACCCACCCCACTGCCCCCCTGGTAGCTAGGCTACTGGTCAGAGTGCAATACCCTTTGTATGTTTGCATTCATCCAATTCATATGGTGCTATGAACGAGCCCTTCCACATACTTCACAAGTTCACTGCTTAAACTATGAGGAAAGGGTTGTATAAATGTCTTCTTGGTAAATACTAGTCAACAGACAGTTTGCTGTTCATTGCCTGTGACGCACCCGGGATATGGGGACTCGGGTATCTGAGCCCTCTGCTGCGGTAGGGATGTCACTGGTGGCCTGCCCAGACCCATGGCCCTGGTTGTCTGCTTTCAAAAAGGGGAAGATTTGAACATAATAAAGTATAAATGTGGCGCCCTGCTCCCACAGGTAGCCACAAGCTTCCCTAGTGCACGGCTGGATTTCCACAGGGGGTACCACTTACAAACAAAACCTTCCGCCCCAGCACAGTAGGGGGAGCCCAACTCGCTGACCTTAGGCAAGATCCCCTGTAAATACTGGTGCTGGGGGAGGAGTTAGGTGGAGTGTGTAGATGCTAGGAGAGCTGCGAACACGTCCTTGTGCTCGGTGCCATGCTAGGCCCGAACCAGTGACCAGTAGCCCTTCTGCCGCCCAGCCAGACCCAGCAGTGGGACCGAAAGGTGAGGAGAAAAGAGGACAGTGAGACTAGAGGAGCCAGTGGAGGTTCGACCAATTAAGTACCGGACTTCGGGGGTCCGCACCTACAGCAGTGCTTCAAGCTAGCAGATAACCCTGATACACCGTGGAGACTTCAGTCACCCGGTACCCCTGCATCCTCAATATTAAGGGAGCCAGACACCGTAGTGAGGAGAGGGCAGCGGTGATCATCGAGGGTAACCCGCAGACCACGCAGGAGGGGGGAGAGAGAGAAGTGAGGAGGCCAGCCAGGTTATACACGGGCAGAGCTTCAACAAACAGGAGAGAGAACTCTCTTATACCCACTCCCTGTGGAAGTTCAACTGTGCTTCTGGTCACCCGACAGTGGTCCGGACGTATTACCTGCATTTTCCACCAGTAAAAAGGTAAAGAGACAGTCATTGGTGTGTTTGTGTGCGTAATTCCTCCTTGCTCCCGTGCTCCGTAGAGACTGCTTCACTATCCCTTACCTTGGCCCAAACCCCTACTCTGAACTGCCCACTACAACGTTGCCCCGGAGGCCCAGCTTCACCTGTAGGAAGCTATACCACCCTTGCCGCAATTCCAACGCCCTGCGGAGGACTGAGGCGTCGCTAGTGATCCCTCACCAGATACTACAGGTGGCGTCACGAACTATCCTAATAGAAACTATATTTTAAGAAGTCACCGACCCCAGGGCCATGGACTCGGGTGCAGCCACCCGTGATAGCGTCCCCCCTCACACCGTGCCTGAGCTCTGAGTACCCCAGCCTGGGTTGGTCATAAAGTTCACGTGACGCTACCTGCAGATTCTGGTGATGGTCATCAGTGCCGCTTCAGACCTCCGGGGAAAATGGTACTGCAGTTTGGATGGAACAGCTCCCTACAGGAGGAGCTGAGTCCCCGGGGCAGTGTAGCTGCTGTGCTGGATGTAGTAGCAGCTCTGTGAGTTAGGTTGCTTGAATAAGACACTGGATGCTTAGGGACTCTGTATGGGTGTTTACTTGTCGCTGAATAACACAGTTCAACACGGGTTAACAGTTAGACAGTTCTGGGTAGCTGGCCTAGGTAGTGGCCAATGAACAAGGTGTCTCTATGTGGCTTTGTTAGATGTCCCTCCTTACTACTCTTCCAGTCCTTGTTTTTGTGAAGCCTAGCTGGCTTGAAACCTGGCCTGGCCTCCTGTACTTTTGTCACCTGTGTGTGGTAGTAGGATACCTTCGTGTGGCTTACCGCTATCTCTCTCCTGGTGGTGCCTGGCTCCCTTGTTGGTGGCTACACAGATGCCTGGGAGACTGAAGTCCTCCCACTGGGGCTGGGTCTCCTAGCAGAGGATTTAACCCTGTAGTCCCCTGAGCTAAGAGTGTGTGGATGCGAGGAATAAGCCACATATTAACCTCCCCATTCACTGACCACAGGGATACCACACACGCTGGTCTCGGTGCAGTACCCCTTAGTTGCGTTCCGACCAGTAGGGTCCAACACCTGCTATTATAACTGCCATATGACTTAGCTATCATGCTATAGAGACAGAACTGCAAGGTTGTGCTGCACTGAATATGGCAACTCATATATATATATATATATATATATATATATATATGTATATATATAGTAGGTGGTGGCCCGATTCTAACACATTGGGAATTCTAGAATATGTATGTAGTTTACATACTGTGACTGACAGAACTTGTTCAGTCAACGTGAGTGAACTACACCGCTCCTCCGTCTCTCCTCCTGTCACCGCTCCTCCTGTCACCACTCCTTCGTCTCTCCTCCTGCCACTGCTCGTCCATCACTCCTCCTGTCACCACTCCTCCTGTCAATGCTCCTCCTGTCACCGCTTCTCTTGTCACCGTGGATTTCCATTACTGACAGAAAGACGTGATTAGACAATTATATAGTAGGATGTAGCAGAGCTGGTGCTGTATTTTTTGTGCATTGTCTCTATGTACTGCAATACATTGACCTGCACTCCATTAACAAACTATGAACGATACACAAACCGTTTCAGCTGTTCTACATGTACACTTATATACTGCTCCCAGCCTTCCAACAGTTGCCATGTATATATTTAGATGTAGCAGACCTCATGCTGTGTTGTTTGTGCATTGTGATATCTGTGCTGCTGTAGATTGAGCTGCACTCCTATAACCAACACTACAATGTCACCTGACCACTTCAGGTGTGGCAGTGTCACATCTTCCATGATATCCTGCGTCTCTCCCTCTGTGCGATTGAGAATGTCAGGCCATCACTGCATGACAGTCCTCCCACAGTGGAAGCACCCACTTATCAATATGTAGAAGCCATGGGATATCCACTGAAGTGACTTATACATATTGATGAGCGGAAGCTTCTACTGTGGGAGGAGTGTCATGCAGTGATGGCCTGACATGCTCAATCGCACAGAGGGAGAGACGCAGGATATCATGGAAGATGTGTCACCACTGGAAGATGTTGGTTCTTTTAACCGCTTCACGATTTCTGAACCCAAAAGCAGTTAAAAGAAGTAACCTAAGACTAAACTTCCAACACGAGACAAGAAAAGTTAGCTCACCGTAGATATGTATGTAGTAGTCCTTGACCTTCGCACAGAGACGCCCATGCTCGGATGGGAAAGTCAATGGAGGAAAGGGGAGAGAATTCATCAAAGCAAAAGGACTAGATTTGTAAAACTTCATATTTATTATGGAATATTAAAAACATGTCCAATAAAATTCTAGCCAAGCACCACTAAAGCCTCAAACCATTTGCATTCAGTGAAACAACGTTAATGATTTGCCAAAACGTGTCGGTTTAAGGGTGCGTGCCCACATAGTGGTTTAACGTCAGTTTAGCAGCGAAAACCGCCGGCGGTTTAGCATAGGTTTTATTTAAATTTATGTAAATCCTAAGCAGTGTTAGGACTTACAAGTAACCCTATGTAATTTAGAAAACGCTGTGCACACATAGTGGGTTTATGTGAGCGGATCTGCCAGAGGTTGAGTGGTTTCCTAGCGGTTTAGGAACATTCAACATGTCAATTCTTCTCAGCGGTTTGTGATCGTTTTTACAGGTTACAAACTGTAATTTACAATCAATAAAATCCTACCTAGAAAACCGCTTAGAAACCGCTGGAAAAACCGACTGAAAAACGCTGTGCAAACGCTGAAAAAACCGCTGTGAAACCGGTGGAAAACCGGTGGAAAACAGCTGGAGACTTCAGAGCTCAGAACTCTAGGCTCCTGCAAATTTCCACCGGTTTACTGACGGTTTGAACGTCACTAAACCACTATGTGGGCACTTACCCTAAGACTAAATATGTGCACAGCCATGTCGCTTTTATGTTATCGTGCATTATGTTAATTGTTTGCTATAGATTTGTCAGCGTTTTTCATGGGGGTTCCAGGCAGAATCCCCCTGGAAAAGCCTTTGTGGGCACATAGCTTTAGGAAGCTTTTTATTTAGGAAAATCTTACTGAGTTGTAACTTTTTTTATAAAATGGTAAAGTTGTGTTGAGTTTATAGGCTAAAATCCATATATGCATTTACAACTAAGCAAGAAAATATATTTCCATAAATCTGTGATGAGAATACTGAGTGCAGTCAGCAAAGATGTTTCTGCAAATCTGCTGCATGTTGAATATGGTGTTCAATAAAATACTTTTATTCTATTTAAATTGATTGTAGTAAAGCAATAGCTGATGTTAGCACAAATGCCTTCATTTCTATGTCTATCCACCACTGTCAGGAAATCATTATTTATGGTTCTTTTTAGATGTTTTATGAATGTATGTTTACTTTTTTTTTCCCTTGGCTCTTATTTACCTTGTATAACCCTTTCAGTTGCCTTGAGAAAAGTTGCAAAGCAAAGTAATCATGACTTAAAAGAAATCTGTCATCAGGTGTTTGCTGCGCCATCTGAAAGCAGAATAATGTTCAGACAGAGAACCTGATTCCAGTGATGTAACACTTAAGGTACCGTTACACACTTCAATGTCGTTAAGATCTCACCAACGATCTCACGGGAGCGCGGTCGTTAGGACATCTTTTTGAGATCGTTGGTGAGATGTCACATGTCTAGATATCGTGGATGATGCACCAACGACGTAGTAAGCAGCTATCGTTCGCACAACTCAGCGATCAATACTTGTTCACTGTTGTGATTAGGCAAAGTCATTAACAACATAGCGGTCCTGACTTATCAGCAGCGGGAACTGCGTGCGCTGCACAGTGGACGACCGGAGGGCATAGTAGCCCCCCAGTCTTGTGTGCAGATCCGGTCCGCGGCTGTCTGGGTCCTCCCGGACAGAACCGGAGCGGATCACACCGCAGTGTGAAGTGGCCCTAACAGTAATATTCAGGATGTTATGTACGCGAGCTAGCACAGACATAAATTGTGATTATTTGCCCATGGCAACACTGGGATTATTTCACATTGTTTGTCCCCCATAGCAACCTAAGGGGTTCACCTCACTCTAGATTAGACAGAGCCGTACAAATCTGAACAAATAATGCCAAATATATCACATGATCCATTACAAGCCATATGTATAAAAGTATTCTTGTGTAGAAGCATTACTTACAGTGTACAATATATCTGGACACTAAGGACCTGGTTTATCAAGGTGTCTTTGCCAGTTTTCTAGTGTAAAACAACTTGAAATGTTGCAAAACTTCAAGTTGTGAAAAAATGTTATTTTTAGATTCTTACGTGCTAACTTTGCATTATGAAGTCTGTCCTGGCAAATTGATCAACATTTACACCTCCTTGGTTGTGTAAATTACACCAGAAAATGTATTCCAGTCTCTGACTTTAAGTAACATTACTGGCAGAGGAGCATGGCAGTGATAAAATACACTTTATTTATTCATTAAAAGGAATCTGTCAGCAAGATTTCATACCCCAAGCTATATATATTGTGATGCAGTGATTTGCTGCATTGCAAATATGTATGCTGGGACTTGTAGTTCAGCAAGTTTAAGTAATGCATTATGCTGGGATTTGTAATTCCATTTGTCAAGGTAAAGTATTACAAGTGCTGGACTACAGGACAGGGGTTGTGTCTGGGTAACCTGATTCCTCCCACACCTTGGTGCAGGGGCGGAACTACACTGGTGCAGCTGGTGCAGCTGCACCAGGGCCCCGACCGGTTAGGGGGCCCCTTCAAGCCTGGAAGGGGCCCCCAGCCGACCCCCACAAGCCGCTGTCAAAGGAGAGGAGGGCCAGGCAAGGGTAGCAGAGAGCTTCCTGCTTCCCTTGCCTAATCCCGCCCCTCCTCTCCGGCTCCTACGACCATCCGGCGCAGCTCTGCCAGCAGCACCAGGCGGGAGAGCGCGGCTCTCCCGGCAGCAGCGCGGCTCTCCCGGCAGCACCAGGCGGGAGAGCGCGGCTCTCCCAGCAGCAGCACGGCTCTCCCAGCAGGACCAGGCGGGAGAGCGCGGCTCTCCCAGAAGCAGCGCGGCTCTCCCAGCAGCGCGGCTCTCCCAGCAGCACGGCTCTCCCAGCAGCAGCACGGCTCTCCCAGCAGGACCAGGCGGGAGAGCGCGGCTCTCCCAGAAGCAGCGCGGCTCTCCCAGCAGCGCGGCTCTCCCAGCAGCACGGCTCTCCCAGCAGCAGCAGGTAAGAGAGCTCTGCTCTCCCAGCATCCCATCCCCCCCCCCTCCCCCGGTCCTCACCTGCACCAGGGCCCCCGGTGGTGACGGTCCGCCCCTGCCTTGGTGTCTCAGGGGATATAATGTTTGTGTTAATGTGATTACATGTCTTTGTGCAGGAGCTGCCCTAGAAATTGTATGATTAGGAGGCCAGATCTCATACTTAAGAGAACATGTTCTTGGAAGGCATGAGGTTCAGGGATCATGGGACCTCTCTTGCTTGGGACCAGTAGGTGCCCTGAAAGGCATGAAGTTTGGAGATTGCATGCAGGGCCTGGGATGGCTCTGGCAGAACCTGTGAGGGCTCTCTCTTGCTGCTTGGAGCAACTATTGTCCTAGAACGCACCTGGTGTGGTAAGCATGGAAACAACCGGCATCCTGGAAGTTGCGCAATGAAGAGATAACAGGGGCATTCAAGAAGCTACAGTCTTGCTGAGAATCTAGAGCTAACAGGTGTTGGCGATCCCAGAGAATCGGTTTTCTAAATGATGGATGGCAGGAGTCAGTGATTGGTGCTCCACAGTGGAGCTGCTGCTAAGGTAAACATCGGGTTTCTATGGGGCCCTGTAGTTCCGGAAATGATGCGTTCGGCATCATACCAGGAAGGCTGCAGAGCGGAGTGGCAGGCTGGGGGGGCGCACAATTTGATTTCAATATTATGCCCATTGGTGTGAAAAAGACAGCAGAAGGCTGCGAGAGGGTCAAAAGAGGACTCCCAGGGGGGCTAGCAGCGGTAGCCCCCCGATTCATTAACATACATCCCAGTGAATTATAAATGCATTTTATTAAATGCTCAAAGCTCACATTTAGCACAGAAAGGAATAGTTAGAGTAGTAATAAGAAGATGTAGGGACAGGTAGTGACAGCCTGGGGAACTTTACCTAGGTGACAGGTTACCTTCTAAAATGGGGTTCTCTCAATAGTTTTATTTAGTGAATCAGATAAATATTAAAAGGACCATGCACATTAAATAGCACAAAAAATAGTAATTGAAGACAGCTATCTCTTCAAAATCTTTTTTTGTTGCAGGCAATAAACATTATGTAATGTGGACAGGTAGCAACACGCAAACCAAACCTATCGATCAACAACAACAAAAAGAATGAACATAATAAAAAATACATTTTTTACAATAATCTGCATACTTTTTTTTTTCATAACATGGTATTGAAACCGAACACAACATTTGCATAAGAACACATCATTTGCACAGTAAAAAGGTAAACTTATCTATGCACATATAAAAATGGCAACATAATTCTAGCATAACAATACAAATATGCAACATAAATACAAATACAAATATATTCCTGACCATATGTTAATGCATACAGAAATAGGTTGGTAATATTTACGACACAATAAAATATTTGCAGAAACTGGTTGTGAATGTACCCCTCAGGCTAAAAAAAAAATGGCATAACTACAAATGTCTTATGCACAAGTATGTAGAAAATACATTGTTTTATAAGTTAAAGTGTAAATGTCATTTCATTGAGAAAAACAACAACACACTACTGCACTGGTTATTTATGATGGGTCACATTACCAGCTAAGATAATGCTTTTTTGTGCTGTAGGATTTATTTTCTCACATTTTTCTTTGCTCTTTTTAAAACTGGATTTTATGGCTGGGTAAGCGTGCCCAGAGTCACTCAGTGTCTGCCAGTGCTCTGTGTATTTCCACAGCTTTTGAGAGCAGGCTGATAGGTAGCAGTGGGATGTGCTACCAGAGAAGGAGTTAACAGAGCTTGTGACTGAGCTGTGTGGAACCAGATGACAGATCAGAGAAGCTTGTGCCAAGGACAGAGGAGCTTACAGTGGTCCTGACATTCAGAGATTGCTTAGCAAATGTGCTGTAGACTGAACTAATCTGATACATTGTTTCCTCATCAGCTGTAGTCAGCAGTGTAGGCCCAGCTCCTTTTACCCTTTCATAGTTACGTACTACCTCGTATTCAGTGTGAGAAACTTGAAGATTGATCTGACTGATAATGAACACGTGTCTGCTTCACACAGTAAGTGGGGACACCTTGTGGAAGGTTTATGAATGGTTTTCAACCAGAATTTTCTAATGAAGTATATATGAAAGTTAATTAAAATCACTTAGTCTACATTATTATTGAATACAAATTTAAACGGCGGTTACGCTTTAATAGATGTTTACCTTATAAAGGTCTCCATTTGGAGCTTTATGTGGATAGTTACCATGGTTGTGACAATACAGCCCTTAAGTTACTGATAGAAAAATACATCAATATTTAACCCTCACCAAGCCAAGTGATCACCTAGCCAAGTGATCAGAAGATCTCTACAGATTAAGCTTGATTATATTAGTATTATATGCTGAATGATGATACAATAATTAGGAGACTTGAGCCGGTTTGTTTCTGTTTCACCACTTTGGCAATTAGAATGGTGTCCTGGGTGAGAAACCTCATCCGTGGATGAGATATTGTGATGAGACAACTCTATTAAAACAATTTTGGCTCTGCACGTCACCAACATTACATGTTCATAATGTATGTCTAATGTGTGTCAAAATCAACAATTCACATTACATTACACAGTATATGCCATGTCATTTTTTAAAAAGGCTCAATTTTATTAAACTATAAAATGTTTTGTTCAGCTTTGTAATCCTAAAGACAATATGCAATTAATTAAATGTTTTAATTTGATTTACCATTAAAAATAATTCAGTCATTTTATGCATTAGAAATCCCAACGTTTGAATATTTTTATGTGCAAATCACTTTGTGAATACCCTAAAGCAATCCAAGGCTTAGTATAATTTATTGGGAATATTTAATGTTATTTTTCCGGTCGTATTTACTCTGCCTGCAGCACAACTATTGCACAGTATGACAATATTTTTCAGAACTCAATACCTTAGTTAATCGAAGGTAGAAAGATTATGCTTTTTGAAAGCCCTGGTTATAATTAATAATTATACTATAATTATTAATTACTAATTATAAAATTATAATTATTAATGGTAACCTTTTCATTGGTTGTAATAGCATGGATTTTATATGATCTATGTGACATTGTGTGAGAAAGAGCTTCTTTAGATTGTGCAAAAATATAGAAATAGTGGCCAGTCAATATCATAGCTAATAGATATCAATCAGTGTTTTTGCCCTTTTTTTTATTCTTTATTTATCAATTTCCAAAAAACAATGAACATAATCAACATCTTACGAATTACAGTCAGGTTCGGCATCCAAACAAGTCAGGAACTACAATCATAAAGCAAATCCTAATTGACTGCTTTCATATTTACTCTTAAGGTACCTTTTCACGCCGCCACTTTGCCTAGCAACAGGTATCCACCGCACGTGCACACACACGTTTTTGACGGTGGATACCGATCGCTGATGCCGCATGTACACACCGCCATTGCACTGTCAACTGAAGGTATCTTTGTTCCCTGGAAGTTCCGACAGATCCTGCGGCTTACTTCCTGTTAAATACCTTCGCTGCTTCACACTCCGCTACCACAAAGGAATATGGGCGTACATCTTTCGAGCCACAAGTACATAGGCGTGACAGAGTTGTGTATTCCGTGACGCTAATATGCTGATTGGACAACGCAATAGCATTATGATTGGCCAACCTGCACAGGAAGGCTGGCTAATACATGACGCCATTGCAAATGTGTATTTTGAATGGATAGCTCTTTAAATATGGCGCCCTGTGAAGGCACAGCCAATGGTTACACAGTAGCCCCCACCAATGATCGCTGATGGGGCGTGGTATCCATGACGCTGTGGCACGCCCCTGTGAAATCACTAGGCGACGCAACATCCATGCCTGTGCCCCGTTTAGACGCCACTACCATGGCAATTGTGCCTTTGTGTTGCCTTGGGTTTTTTAGCATGGCTCAGCAACAGGTATTCGAATCAAATGCAGGACACCGGGAAAAATAACCCTCTTTACACGCCGCCATTTCGTAGCAATTTCATGGCAACAGGCACAAATATCCCCAATGCCCGTCAGTTTCTACCTTCCAGTGGTGGCATGTAAAGGGACCCTTATGGGACCAGTAACCAAATGTTGTCCCTTAAACCTTAAACAATGTAATAAAATCAAAGCCAGGCCTAGAACGAGAAGTGGCCTGGTAGATATTGCAGCGAAAAAGAAGTAGAAGGAAAAAAAGAAGAAATAAAGGATAGAAAAGAAAGGAAACCCAGAGGGGAAAAAATGTGGATGTAATGGGGGGGGAAGGAAAAAGGGAGGGGAAAATTGAAGGTAGGAAAAGGGATGTCAGGCCCCTTATGGGGATCCCTGTAATAAACACCGCCAGCAAACTACTTCACCAGGAAGGACAAGTATTCCGAAGAAGATTTAAAATCAGTCCACTGATACCAGGTGCCAAACAATCCCATGTACTTATTGTTGAGAGATGCTGTCAGATCTTCCATCAACATCAAGTCATTCAAGTCATTGCTCACCCACATACTTATACCGGGAGGGGAGGGAATTCTTCAGCAAAGTGGGATCCATGCCCTCACAGCTATTACCATAAACCTCAAAAGGGATCTTTTATGGATGGAGACTGGGAGAGTGGAATGTTGGAGCAAAAAGAGCTCAGGTTCAAGGTCCTGTTGGGTGTTAGTGACCTGTTTAATATCCCATAAACAAAGGTAATTTTAAATTTCCTTCTAATCAATAGATCTTGGAATATTAATAAGTTCCACAATTTGATGTGTTTAAAGAAATGCTCCTGTGCTGAAGTGATATAATATATTTGTGTCCCTGCTATTTACTGTGTAATGGATGTGCCTTACTGTATAGGGACATGGTCTGATCATACCACATCTCTTGTGCTGAGATAATCTTATATACGTGTCCCTGCTATGTACTGTGTAATGGATGTGCCTTACTGTACAGGGACATGGTCTGATCATACCACATCTCCTGTGCTGAGATAATCTTATATATGTGTACCTGCTATGTACTGTGTAATGGCTGTGTCTGATCGTACAGGGACATGGTCTGATCATACCACAGCTCCTGTGCTGAGATAATCTTATATACGTGTCACTGCTATGTACTGTGTAATGGATGTGTCTGACCGTACAAGGATATGGTCTGATCATACCAAATCTCTTGTGCTGAGATAATCCTATGTATGTGTCCCTGCTATGTACTGTGTAATTGCCGTGTCTGATGGTACAGGGGCATGGTCTGATCATACAATATCTGCTGGGCCGTGGAGGAAGTAAAAAAGTATACAGATAGCACAGGATCATAGTTGAAGAAGCAAGGAAGTAAAAGAATCTAAAAAAAATTACAGCACGAGATCACAAATTATTCTTTCTTTAAAGTAAAACTTTTTTTTTTCCCCTTCACCAACCGGCAATGTTCCATTTTCTTGTTTTTGTTTTTTTCTCTCTCCTGCTTCCAAGAGTGTTACCTTTTAATTTTTTTTTGTCCAATATAGCCTTTTTAGTACTTTTGTATGACATCATTTATTTTATCATATGGTGTACTGGAAAACAGGGAAAAAATCCAAGTGCGCTGAAATTGCAAAAAAGTGATATTCCAAAATGTATTTATTTTTTATTCATCAGGTTCCTTATATGATAAAACTGACATGATGGCATGATGCCTTGGGTAAGTACGAGTTCGTAGATATCAAACATGCATACTTTTACTTTTTCAAGTGGTGAAAAAATTGAATTTGTAAAAAAAACAAGAATTGTGCTTTTGTCAGTATTTTCCGCAAACCCTAGCATTCTACTTTTTGTCGTTTTGGGCTGTTTGATGGCTTATTTTTTGTGTCTTGAGCTGACATTTTTAATTATTCCATTTTTGGGTCGATAATCTGTTTTGATCACCTGTTACTGCATTTTATTGCAATATAGCAGCGACCCCAAAAAATTGATTTTGGCGTTTTAAATTATATTTCTGTAACACAATATATCAATCAGATGAATTGATTTTATATTTTGATAGATCGAACATTTCTGAATGTGGCAATACCAAATATGTGGGGCTTATATAGATTCATTTTCAATGGGGTTAAAAGGGGGTGATTTGAACTATTAGGTTTGTTTTATTTTTTTTTAATTAAGGAGCTCGCATCAAAGGGAGGTGACCTCGAACATACTGTTACATCCTAGGTTGTTAAGGGGAAAAACACAGGCAGGGAACTGTTTTACCTTACAAAAATAATTACATGTGATCCCTTGCTGTAAAGATTGTATCCCTTGCATCTTCCCTGACCCAGGAGATGTGGTATGATCACACCATGTCCTTGTATGGTCAGACACGGTCATTACACAGTACATAGCAGGACACCTATATAAGATTATCTCAGCACAGATTTAGTATGATCAGACCATATCCCTATACGGTCAGACAAATCCATTACACAATACATAGCAGGGGCACATATATAAGATTATTTCAGCAAAGGAACATTTTTTCAAACATATCCTATTGTAAAAATTTACAATTTCAAGATCTATGGATTAAAATGAACTTTGTTCATGAGTAAACCCCTTTATTATACCAAAATCAGACCTTTCCTACTTTCTTATTAGCCTTTTAAAAAAAATGTATTTGGGCTTAGACTGCAAGCATTGATGAAAGGAATCTCATATATAAATCTGAGTGTATGTATGTGTATGTATTATAGCTCCGCCCCCTCCAGGTTGCCCCATCCACTTTATAGTACCGCCACACCCCTTCAAATAGCTCCACCCCTCCAGATGGCCTCGCCTACTTCATACCTCTACCCCCTCCAGATAGCCCACTCCTTGTTAGTCCCACCCACTTCACAGCTCTGCCCCTACATTTAGCCCCACCGACTTCATAACACCACAGTTAGTTACTATGCCTGGGCAAGGCCAGGCTCTACAGCTAGTATTATACAGGATAGGCCATTTATATGGATGCACCTAAATAAAATGGGAATGGTTGGTGATATCAACTTCCTGTTTGTGGCACATTAGTATATGGGAGGGGGAAAACTTTTCCAGATGGGTGGTGACCATGATGGACATTGAGAATTCCATAAGAAAAACAAGGGTGTGCTCGGTTTTAATGTAACTTTATTCTTTCATGAGTTATTTACCAGTTTATGACCATTTATAAAATGTGTTCATAGTGCTGCCCATTGAGTTGGATTGTCAATGCAACCCTCTTCTACTCTTGACACACTGATAGCAACACTGCAGAAGAAATGCTAGCACAGGCTTCCAGTATCCGTTGTTTCAGAGGCTGCACATCTCATATCTTCACAGCAAAGACAATTGCCTTCAGATGAGTGATAAGGCAAACTTTTTTGTGATTGATGAAGTTAACAAACAAGAGATAAAAAAGGAGATAAAAAAAATTTTGCTTGGAGGAAGCTGACTGTGAGCTGCAGAGGTGGCGGGAAATCACGTGCTCCTGCTCATTAGCCTCATGTAATATGCACTGTCCATCACCTCAGTGCTGAGACCACGCCGAGATATGGAAAGGGGAGCGGGCATATCGCATGTCTCCCTGCTTGCTGCACTTCCTGGGTGCTGTGGAAGCTGGTCATGTGATTGGTACAGCAGAGTGATGTCATCAGGATCACATGACTCAGGAAGTGTGGCAAACAGGGAGAGTGTGGAAGCAAGCGCCGAAGGGGTAAGTTGAAAGCATTTGTTATTTTAGTGTGGGCAGCAGCATGGGGATGTATACACAGTGATGGGGGGTGGCTTATCCATCACAGGGAGACGTGTGCCATCACAAAGGGTCATATGCCTGCACAGGGAGACATGTGCCAGCACAGGGTACGTGTGCCAACATAAGGGTACGTGAGCCCCACAGGGGTATGTGTGCCTGCACAGGGAGATGTGCGCCAGCTCAAAGGGACATGTGCCATCACAGTAGGACATTTGCCATCCTAGGGGGGCATGTGCTATCACAGGGGGGCATGTGTCATCACAGGGGAACATGTACCAGCACAGGAGGGCCATATGTAAGATAAGCTGGCCATACCCAGAATGGGGGACTATATCCCAGGATGGGGGACATATATACTAGAATGTAGGACATATATACTAGGGTGGGGTCATGTACTAGGATTAGGGACATATATACTGGTTGTAATATGGACACTGCCATTATAAGATGGACCCCATTTAACATTAAAAAATTTTTTTTTTAATCTTTTCCTTCACCAAATTTGTGGGTGCGTTTTATAATCCATTGCGAAAAATACAGTATTTGGTCTCTACGCATGCATAATTGTCTAAACTAATAAAATATGAAAATATTTATCCAATGTGGTGAATGGCAATACCCTCAAGTAGCAAAATCATTGTTTTATAGTCATGCCCCCTTAAAAATAAAGAAATAAACAAGTCATTTGGATACCAATAAAAATTGCAGTTCCCAGATCACTTTTAGGGCCCTTTCACATCAGCGTTTTTTTGAAATCGCGGCAGATGCGGTGAAAAAACCGCATCTGCCGCGATTACCGCATACCGGCTGCACTTGCGGCGCGGTTGCGGTTTTTGCCATGCAAAGTATAGGCGGACTTGCGGCAGGTGCGGCAAGTGCGGTTTTGCACTTGCCGCAGGTGCTGCAGCGAAAAAAAACGCGGTCAGCCGCGTTTTTTTTCGCGGCCGCACCTGCCGCAAGTGCAAAACCGCACTTGCCGCACCTGCCGCAAGTCCGCCTATACTTTGCATGGCAAAAACCGCAACCGCGCCGCAAGTGCAGCCGGTATGCGGTAATCGCGGCAGATGCGGTTTTTTCACCGCATCTGCCGCGATTTAAAAAAAAACGCTGATGTGAAAGTACCCTTAATCTCTTAAAAAATAAAAATGTTTGCTGAAACCAAATGTTTTTTCCTTGCAAATTTTATTTTTTTAGGCAAACACATCCTCTAAAAAGCCTTACATAAGTTTGGTATCACAATATGCGTACTGACTTGTAAAAATTACAGGGTTATTTTTACCATGAAGGGACCACCATGCAAATAAAATCCAAAAAACAATGTAAGGGCCCTTTCACATCAGCGTTTTTTGAAATTTGCGTCAGATGCGGTGAAAAAACCGCATCTGCCGCAATTACCACATACCGGCTGCACTTGCGGCGCGGTTGCGGTAAACGCCATGCAAAGTATAGGCGTACTTGCGGCAGGTGCGGCAAGTGCGGTTTTGCACTTGCGGCAGGTGCGGCAGCGAAAAAAACCGCGGTCTGCCGCAAATTTCAAAAAACGCTGATGTGAAGGGGCCCTATAAGATATGTTTTGTTTCTTTTAATGCTACCCCACTTGAATGATTTTTAAATTTTTCAGTATATTATTTAATAAAATATATGGTGTCATTCCAAATGACATGTTGTCCCATAAAAAACTTTCTCCTATACAGAAAATAATAATAAAAAAACTTATGGCTTTTAATAGATGAGTGGGAGAAAATAAGAGCGTAAAAATACTGAGTATATTGGTGCACATGTTTTTATGATACTAGCTGTTGTGTAATGTAGGGTTAATAAATATGATCGCATGGGCAAATTTAGATTAATTTTCCTTAGTGTAAATAAAGTAATAAAAGTATGCTTGGCTCAAATAGGGCGTAGAGGTATTTTATTAATAGCAATAAATTAAATGTGATCACAAACTTGAACTTTGTGATAGTACAGCAGTGGAATTAATTCTGAGCTAACGATACAATAAAATGTATGCCATTCTATTCCGACATTACTGTTATGTGTAGTCTTTCTATTTCAATTTAATTATGCCATTGAGGAAAAAAGCCTGCATTCTTCAATCATCGTTTATCATTTAAATATTTATTAGCTAAAAGTAAAAGCTATTCTAAGCCTCTGTTACCAAAGGCATCCATTCGGCTTGTTGGCCCCAAGATAACATTTCTCAGCCAATGCTGCCTTGGCCGTCAACCGGGTGTTGGTTTCTCAGCCGAAGCTGACCGGACCTCCCACCAGGTGTTGGTTTTACAGCCGAAGCTGCCCAGACCTCCAACCGACTTGTTAGTCTCTCAGCCCAAAGCTGACCGGACCTCCGACCTGGATGTTGGTTTCTCAGCCCAAAGCTGACTGGACCTCCGACCGGGATTATAAAAATTTCCCATCCTAGCCAGAAGGTCAGATAGGGATGTATGCTCAGAAAGTATGAACAGGCAAAGTGCGGCGTGCTATGGAGACCAAGACTCACTGTGTTCCCAATCCAGCAAGCTCAGACGAAATGTTGGGCACTGAGCACTACAGCCCTCACACTTACCCAGCACAATGGCTTTGATCCTGGTAGAGCCATGTTTTCCCCTTGTTGGATGACCAGGCCATCCAGAGTACTAACAAGAGCAACCTTCCAGTGTGTATAATGTATCGATTTACTAGGGCGGCTGCTTCATACCACGTTTTCCAACGATACTACACTTGATCTTAGCTAGATGGCTGAGAAACAACAATTTTGTTATGTGGTAGAGCGGCCTCATATCATTTTGGGCACCAGGGCCTGGGTACTACAGTTACTTCCGCTAGCTACTGCGTGTGCAGGGTTGTTGCCCTTATTACGATGAGGAACCCTTTTATGCAAATAGTGAAGTGCTCTGCTAATATGTATTTATTTTTCTATCCTACTAAATAGATTTTTTTTATAAAGTTTTGTATTATTATTATTAAAAGAAGATGAAAAGGTTACTTTTGTATATTTCAATCTAAATGAAACAAAAGTCTCAAGATGAATACACCAAAACTAGACCTCTCCTACTTCCTTATGAGCCCTCTCAAAAAAATATATTTGGGCTTAGACTGCTAGCATTGATGAAAGGAATACTGTATAAAAGAAAACCACCTCGAAATTCTTAAAATTAGCTGAGGGTAGCGTTACAGCATCAGCCCTATTTGGAGGACATATTTGCCAACTGGGAAAGAGGGTTTGTTGTTGCCCCTTATAGTTGTTATAGTTCTCTGGCTGTTTTTACCAATATTCTTATTAGTGGTTTTATAAGATTAGATTTTTTTGTCAGGCTAGACTCGTAAAAACAAAGAGTTTTTAAGGCGAATTGAGCATTTGGGTTTTTTGTTCTAGTTTTCGATGTTTTTTTGCCTATTCTTCATTTGTGCCATAACTTATTTGAGTCTTTTTTAATCTTATACGTCATGCATGTTTTAAATTTTATATGTGTTCACCTCATTTTTTATGTTCTCCATTTTGGTGGGGTTTGATGTTTTAAGATTTATTTGGCCTATTCAGTTGCTACTTAAAAAAATATTGTACTTGCCTGCAAAATTTTAGCAGAACATGACATTTTGCAACAAAAAAAGATACAAAAATAAAGAATATTTTTTTATTTTGAGCAAAATGTCTGAACTACATTCTCCATTTTAAGTAATTGGGTGTAAAAAAGTTCCACTACTACCATAAGACAATAAAAAAGTGGCTGTAAAAAAATGTATATGATCAATAGGGCACAGTATGTCTTGAAATGCTCTCTTTGTCATCTACATTTAAGGATGATGAACAGTCAGATGGCTAATAAGTTATATTGGTGAACCTTTTGATCATATTACATAGATACTACATAGGTAGAGGTTCTATGCCCTAGCCATCACTTGCAATTTATTGAAGTCACATTTTATATTGTGACATTCGATATCATTTTCTGCGCTCACCTCAAGTGAGTTCACCTGAGGTCACAGATGGGTTACCATAGGAACTGCACCAGCTGTGACCTCAGATTAACTGTCTGATGAACTCTCTGATGTAGCTCTCTGCGGCTATCAGGGCCATAAGTGTGAGAGCATTGATCATGGTGAGGGGTCACTTTAATGTCACCACTTACTGTGATGTAGAAAAGCTGGCAAGCGTTGTCGAGGGACATCATATTGTGGATTTACCGTTGGAGCTGGGTATGTTTGTGATTAATAAATGGGTCTGTCTTTTTTTAATATTTGCTTACAGGATTGATAATGTGGGGTTCTCATAGAGACCTGAACGTCAGCAATCCAAGGCTTGATGTAATTTGTCAATTCTCAGCTATTAACCACTTCTATAATTCCAGTTGCCACAGCACCAGGGCAACTGAGATGAGCCAGAGTAAGTACCAGGATTTGGTGAATCTTTTGGATGCACCAAATTCTGGGGCAGCTGCGGGTTACTTTTCTTATCTTTTGGGACATAATACCTATATGCCACCACAGAGTGACAATAACAACCCCCATCCGTGTGCTTTACCTTAGCTGAGTATTAAATTGGTTGACCCCATGCCATTTTTTTAAGTTATTTATTTAGAACATTTTTAAAAATGTGTGGGGTCCCCGTATTTTGATACTCAGTCCATATAAAGCAGAGAGCTGGGGGTGTCTGCTTTATCTGCACTGAGAATCAAAAATATAGGGGACCCCATGCATTTTTTTTTTCAATTATTTATTTATTTATTTTTATACACATATAATGGCAAATTCATTGCAATAGACTAATGTGTATGGCAACCAATCACAGACACCGGCAAAATGAGTGGGGGCACAGTCTTGACTTCAACAGCCAGTAATAGATGCTGTTACAGAAATGGCAGTGAATAAACATGAGGATAAAAGAGATTACCCAGAAGCAAGTTTGACCATATCAGGAGACTGGAAAGTATAATTCTCTAGCTTTAATTGCCATTTTGCTTTCTCTTACAGCCCCTTTGCCTTTACTGCCACCATTTTATAGGAATAAAGTTGGAGTCCCCATAAACTTTATGGGTTTTAAGTTCAGGCTCAAGTTCAGGTCCGGTCCTGAACCTGGACTTTTTTTAAAGTCCATCTGGATCTGCCGAACCCAAACATCTGTGGGTTCGCCCATCTCTAGCCATTGTACTAGATGGATTATAGTATAGAGGATTATGGGGTGCGTTATACAGTATATAAAACTCTTTGGGGCCCATTATACTATATGTAATGCTATATAAGGCCATTATAATATTTGGAGCGCTCTCTGGGGCTACTATAATATTTGAAGGACTTTGTAGATGGCATTATACTATTTGTAGCACTATTGTAACAAAAAGACAGTTGCACTCTGAAATATTAAGACATACAACTCTGAGTATAATAGAATATAGAACAGCACTATAGATAAGGAGATATATGATAATAATTAGACACTTAGCATATAAATATGGCCATATCTATAACCGACCAGTAGCCACAACAAGGCGTGTCTCTTTACTGGAAACCTTCTCTGAGTCAATGCCTTTCTCGGGGTTTGAAAGCTTCCATTTGAATGGGTGAGTAGGAACCTGCTAATGGAATCTGCTAATGGAGAATAAAATAACCTAAGGCTAATGGGGGAGGGGTGCACTGGCAGAAGAAATGACCCCATAATCTAAATTAAAAAAAAAACTGTAGAAGTAATGTAATGTGAACAGGTGCAAAAGCTGAACATAACACATTGTAACAAAAAGACAGCTGCACTCTGAAATACCAAGAAATGCAATTCTGAATATAAAAGGACGTAAAACAACATTATAGCTAAGGAGATATATGAAAAAAAGATACATTTAGCATACAAATATGGCCATATCTATAACTGCCAGTAGCCACATCAAGGCGTGTCCCATTACTGGGAACCTGCAATTAGTCACTGCCTCTCTCTGGGTTTAAAAAACTCCATTTGAATGGGTGAATACTAACCTGCAAAGGACAAAGAACAAAATCACTTAAGGCTAATGGGGGAAGGGGTGCGCTGGCAGGCTATATGACACCATAATCTAAACAAGAGAGATTATCTATTACTCTTGATTGCGTATCTGAGGGCACCGACTGCCGCTGTCAGGTAGTATCATATAATAAGGGAGATTATAGAAACAGATTTTCCTTTCCCTCTTCTTTCACATATCTTGTACAACTAAAATTTATCTAATCTAGGTGTAGAGGTAGAAGATTAGTTTTCAAGGCTTTCTTACATTAAACTCTGTTCTACCCTCTTGATTATAACACTATTATTGTGCGTTATTAGTGTGAGCACTTTTCTGGCTACCAATACCAAAGACAGAGAGGGCAGACCTATGGACAATCGATGGGGAAACTATATATCGTAGGGTTGAATATTCCCCTTCTTCCTCCTCCTGTTACCTGTGCACTTTATTGGTTATCCTTCATATAGATGTGGTTTGTTTGTGGTGTTATTCTTTTTAAAATTATCATAATTAAAGTTGTTTTTTAAGGGTTATTTTCCTGACCCTGACTTAATAGAAGATATATGGTGATCTTGTTTGCCCTAGTTTGACAAAAGGAGGCATGTTCACGTTGGAAGCATGCTAACTAAAGTGAGCTTGAAAAAAAAAATATTTATCATCTTTTTTCAGCTGTTTCCTGATAAACCGCCTCCAATTTGACATGCTGTGCTGGGTGTTAAGCTATGCAGCTTATCAGATATAACAAGGTCTGTAAAATGTATTTTCACATGACATCAAATTACTTTAAATTATCTCCCTGTATCTACATATCATAGCAGAAGAAAATTAATTTGCCAAATGCCTGGATAGATTGCCATGCTGTTTCTCCCTGCTGCTCGGAGTACCATGGAAATAAACCTGATTAATCATGTTTATTGACATATTATTAACCCATTGCAACAACCTTTGTCAAGAGCACTCTGCCATTGATTTAGTTCACTTTTATTATGACTTTTGCTGTTAATTATATAAAGGTAAAGAGCAAGGTTGGGGAACTGGACTAAAGCAATTAGGAGCACAACGAGATTTTTTTTTCAGCCTACTTTTTAGGCTGGTTTCACATTGCGATTTAGTAAAATCCGATGCTGTCTGATAAAAATCGGACAGCGTCGGATCCGATTTAGCAGTTGACCAGTTTAAGGGTGATTACATCCGAAACAGTCACTGTTGGCTACACCTCCACCACCCCCTCCCCTGCAACCTGCACCCTGCTTCATGCCGGAAGGCTGAATAAAGAAACCTGAGACCAACTTTACACATGGGTGAATGTCTCCTTTCTTTATACATTCGGATCCGATTTAGCCCCCATGTTCTCCAATGGGGATCGGATCAGATCGGATGTGCACTTAATGGCATCTGATTTGCATCCGATCCGATTCTGTCAGATTTTTTTCAGGAGCCAAAATCGTAGACTGCCGCGATTTTGGTATCCGATTCAAAAATCGGATTGCATCGGATGATCCGATGCGATCCGATTAAAATAATATGGGAGTTTATGGGGATCGGATCAGATAGAAAATCGGATCCGATATTGGATCCGATTTTCTGTATTGAGCATGCTCAATACCATAGACCACTCCCAAAACCTCCCACAGCCCTCCCCCAGCCATTTAAATCAAATCTGATAAAAAATTGGATCGGATGGCATCCGATTTTGAGCATCCAATGCTGTCCAATTTTCATTGGACTGCATCGGATTTAACAAAATCGCAATGTGAAACCAACCATACAAACAATTTTTTAGGTTTGTAAATGTGTAAACAGGTCCCGGGGATGCAATGACGCAGTAAAGGCAACTCTGTGGTGACACACAACATAGACTTATTTTTTAAAAACAAAGAAATAGCGGAGATAAATATAATCAGAGACATGATTACAAAAGAAAAAATAGATTATTACACAGCAAGAGCTATACAAGTTCTGAATATTCATTTACTTGGTTTCTTATAACACAAAACAATAGATTTTACTAAGATTAATGTAGTCCCAGTATCTCTGTTAGGGAAGTGTCAGTGTGACCCTTTAGGCACAATCCCACTCATCTAAATAATTCATTCTATTAACATATAGGCTCTAGTGGGAGTATAGCATAAACCACTAAGCCGCAAAAGCAATTTTCAGGAGGAGCTCCCCACACTGAATACTGTACTTCTAAACAGAAAGCAGTGTCCTAGCTCAATCAGATGTTCTTCGGTCTTCAGTTTCCTTTAAGATTCAATGCTTGGCGTTCAGTCTTCGGTCATCATTTTCCTTTAAAGGTCAATGTTTGGTATTCGGTCTTCATGTTCCTTCAGGGGACAATGTTTGATATTCGGTCTTCGGATTCCTTCAGGTGTTGCTGTTACTTAAGCCTACTCAGAGATCTAATCATGGGGACTTTCACAGCAATGGAAGATATAGGCCTGCTCTACTGCTCACATATCTGCTTCAGTCTTAATCTTACCACCAACTCTTCCAGATGGGGATTTTCTCCCACAGACACTGCAAGATGTTAGCTAAGTGCATCTTCTGCTGCTTCTACTTCCTTACAAATGCTTGGAAAAAACATAAATTTGAAGCATGTTTCATACCATTTTTTTACACAAATTTTATGCGGAGATTTTTTTTTTGTATGTTTGTATTGTGCTATTTTTTTAACCTTTAAAGGATCAACAAGATCAACCATTCTAAGCCATCTATATTGTCATGTAGGTCATAGGAGCTGAATGAAATGATGCCTTGGTATCAGTGATCTGATGTCTGATTCCAGAAAAATCCATGTTCTTCTTGTATGTAAATGAACTGTTCCAGGTTATAGGTAGGGCTGGACACTGATCTTCATAAGAATCTTCTGCCAGAGCAAAGTGGAGTGAACTGTTTAGCACAATTTGCAGCCTATAATTACTTGCATTGTTTACTGTCAGCTGTTTTTTTTACTGAACAATAAGTTGAAGGACTTCTGAGATTTTAATGGATAGATGATTCATACGTACTGTACAGCACTGTACGTATTGTTTTATTTGCAGGATGGCTAGATGGCTCTGTGGTGTCATGTGGTGTTCTGAGTGACAGTCACATTAAGATATGTTGTGGACTGATGAGGGCACAAGAAGAATCTTGTTCTGGCTGGGAATATGGAGAAGGATTGGTGCAATTTTGGTGAGTGTAGACTAATAGAGTAAGGTTCTAAACCTAAATGATTAACAAAACAAAGTATTCACTGATCTCAGGGAGACCAGTTCAAGAAAACACTGCGGGCAGCCAGCTAAAGCGCTCAACACAGTGAATTCCTAGGCCCATTGCCCCCTGGGAATTTTGAATATGCAAATAGAGTCTGTGGAGCCTTGTTTAGGAGTCTCAACACAGGACTAGCCAGATCTTCCTCCAGGGAAGGACCTAGCCATGATAACCACCATATTAAGTGGCCCTTTGAGTCAATATCCAGCTCTTTACAAGCTTAAAGATATGACTAGGGAATACCAAGGCCAGGTATCCATCCACAGACAGCTGTTTCAGGGTGTTGCCCCTCATCAGTGTGGAGTAGGATTCTGGCTAGGTGGGAGCAATGCCTAGTAGACCAACAAAACAAAGTATTCACTAACCAGATCTTCCTCCAGGGAAGGACCTAGCCATGTAATATCTTTAAGCTTGTAAAGAGCTGGATATTGACTCAAAGGGCCACTTAATATGGTGGTTATCATGGCTAGGTCCTTCCCTGGAGGAAGATCTGGCTAGTCCTGTGTTGAGACTCCTAAACGAGGCTCCACAGACTCTATTTGCATATTCAAAAGTCCCAGGGGGCAATGGGCCTAGGAATTTACTGTGTTGAGCGCTTTAGCCGGCTGCCCACAGTGTTGGTCTACTAGGCATTGCTCCCACCTAGCCAGAATCCTACTCCACACTGATGAAGGGCAACACCCTGAAACAGCTGTCTGTGGATGGATGCATGGCCTTGGTATTCCCTTGTCATATCTTTAAGCTTGTAAAGAGCTGGATATTGACTCAAAGGACCACTTAATATGGTGGTTATCATGGCTAGGTCCTTCACTAGAGGAAGATCTGGCTAGTCCTGTGTTGAGACTCCTAAACGAGGCTCCACATACTTTATTTGCAAAACCTAAATGATTAGCTCTTTAGAGTCCAATGGTGCTGTGAGTATAGTCAACACAGTGAGGGAATCAAGGATGCGTTAGGATGGTGTGCTCAAACCAGGGAATACTATAGGTAGGATCTGTTTGAGGCTGAGGAAGATCCCTATCCAAGTGTATTTTCTAAAAGGAAACCACACATTACAAACTCCTTTAAATAATAGATGTTAACCTTTGGCCATCTCTGACAAAATGGAAATTGTTGTTTTGCAACAATTGTATAACCACATGATGGAAACCATGGCCTTAAAGGGAATCTGATAGATCCTCCACACCCTCCCACCTACTAGCATTTGTATGTTTATTGGTAAATACCGTTACTAAACAGTCCTTAAAAAAAGTCTTTAAAACTTTATAACCATTTTTCATATGATAATTAACTAGAAAATTGGGCATTTGTTTGCCCAAACTAGTCATGCCACTTAGCATCACATCACGCCTCTGTAGATCTGATAATATGTTTTGCAAGAGCTGTCGTCATCGCCATCTCTCTGCTATTCTCACACATACGCACCATTTGACACACAATAAAAATGTTTCAAAAGTTTTCCAATCAAAATCTTGAAATCCTGGACTTTAAAGAGGACCTGTCACCAAACCAGGTATGGTGATCTATGTACAGCACTGGATTAAGCATGTCTGCAGCATGCAGACAAGGGGTCACCCAGCACTTGAGCAGCCCTGTACCCCGAGATAATACACTTAGAAAACTTACATGCTCCAGCCACTAAGGAGGTGGCTAGGGGCTGCAGCCAAGGGCAGATTCACACCCCCTGCATGTGTAATCTGCCCACCGCTGCCAATCATCCTCTCCCTCTTCAGCAGCATTTAAACAGAGGGTTTTTTCCCCCAGAACTTGCTGTTTGGCTCCACCCCTCAGGGGGCGGGGCTAAACAGACTTTCTGTGAGAGAGAGAAAAAAACTCTGTTTAAATGCTGCAGACAGGGAGAGAATGATTGGCAGCGGTGGGCAGATTACACATGCAGGGGGTGTGAATCTGCCCTTGGCTGCAGCCCCTAGCCACCTCCTTAGTGGCTGTAGCATGTAAGTTTTCTCTGTATTATCTCGGGGTACAGGGCTGCTCAAGTGCTGGGGGACCCCTTGTCTGCATGCTGCAGACATGCTGCATCCAGTGCTGTACATAGATCACCATGCCTGGTTTGGTGACAGGTCCTTTTTAATTTTGCTAACTTATTCTTCGGATAGGTCATTAATATCAGATTGTTACTAAGGATATCTACAGATGTTAAGCCACCACCTGTTTTTAGAATCTATTTGTCCACAATTAATACATGCTTGGTAGCAAGCACTTCGTTCACACCTGCATTATGTACAGAGAATACAGCCCCTCATTCACAGTTCAAGTTCACACTGCTCAAATAGGAGACCAGTACTGGACCAGGACTTGGGTATATATGAGATACAGGCTTCCTGAGTGCCGACTTTCCTTCCGTGCATTTTAGTAGATTGCAGTCATTTAATGGTAGCATAAAGCATAAAGATCCCATTTAAGTCAGAGCTTCTATTTTATAATTTTTAACAATAAAAGAAAGGAGGGGGAACAAGAGGCGCAATAGTGCCCTATCACTTGCGACACTGAGTATCAAGGTGGTTAGTAAGATTGCACTCACCTATGCCAGTTGTGATACCCACAACTGGTTTGAAGGCGTATGGTAATAATACCCTGATGGCTGCTGCTGGACTTCCACCGACCACTCACACGTGGAGACACATCAAGATGTTGGGAAGAAAAGGTGTATAACAGTCCGCGCTGCCAGGTCCACTCACTCCAAAGAACACACGGGGAGGTGATGTTCAACCAGTTTTCCTTTATTTCTCCGACGCGTTTCGGTGCCCTCCTGAGGAAGGTGCCAGGTGGGCACCGAAACGCGTCGGAGAAATAAAGGAAAACTGGTTGAACATCACCTCCCCGTGTGTTCTCTGGAGTGAGTGGACCTGGCAGCGCGGACTGTTATACACCTTTTCTTCCCAACATTATAATTTTTAAATCATTCGTAATATTATTGTTATTACTTTCTTCTCAGCAGAAGTCTACTAAGTGTACTAATATTTATGTCATCATAATAGAAAAAAGACAACAATGAGTAGGAGTTTATTTGACCCCTGACAGATATAATGTGTTAACTGAAAGATGTATAATTATCGTCACCTAGAACAGGGATATTACAATGGACACAATTAAGAAAAGTTAATTACCTATATTGAATAATACATTTAACCAACATTTGGTTGTTGACCTGTTGATTCAGCAGATTGAGAGTTCTTCCAGCAAGGCAGAGTGAGAATGACTTGTTCAACCAAAATAACCTTTCTCATGGGAATGCCAATACCGGGTACAATATCTACTATCTAATTGTCTAAAGGCCACTTCCATCTGAGGCCGAAATCGTACGCCGCAGATGGAAGTGACCAGTATGCAAAAGAGCCGCGCGGCCCGCAAATTCAAAATTTGCGCGCCGACCGCCTCTCCTCAAAGCCCCCCTACTCCTTTTGCCCGTGCTCCCTATGGCCCCCCCGCTCTCCATGGCACCCCCGCTCCCCGCTGCTCCTGGATCCCGCTCCTCCACAGTAAAAGTAAAATTAAAAAAATCCTCAGTGAGGATACTCTCCCGTCTGCCGGCTCGCTCCACCTCCGTCTTCTAGCTCCTACAGGGCTTGAGGACGTGTCGTTGCTTTGGAAACCGATCAGCTGATTGGTTTCCCAGGCAACGACAGGTCCTGCCCTGGGAGCTACAAGACGCATCGGAGGTGGAGCGAGCCGGCGGACGGGTGAGTATCCTCACTGAGGATTTTTAATTTTTACTTTTACTGTGGAGGAGTGGGGGGGCAGGAGGAGCGGAGGGGGCAGGAGGAGAAGGAAGGGCAGGAGGGGCAGGAACAGCGGAGGGGCAGGAGGAGCAAAGGGGGAAGGAGGGGCAGGAGGAGCAGAAGGGACAGGAGGGGCAGGATAAGTGGAGGGAGCAGGTGGAACAGAGGAGGCAGGAAGGGCTGGAGGAGCAGAGGGGCAGGAGGAGCAGAGGGGGCTGGAGGAGCGGAGGGAGCAAGAGGAGTGGAGGGGGCAGAAGGGGCAGGAGGAGCGGAGGGGGCAGGAGGAGCAGAGGGGGCAGGAGGAGCAGAGGGGGCAGGAGGAGCAGAGGGGCAGGAGGAGCGGAGGGGGCAGGAGGAGCAGAGGGGCAGGAGGAGCGGAGGGGGCAGGTGGGGCAGGAGGAGCAGAGGGGGCAGGAGGAGCAGAAGGGACAGGAGGGGCAGGATAAGTGGAGGGAGCAGGTGGAACAGAGGAGGCAGGAAGGGCTGGAGGAGCAGAGGGGCAGGAGGAGCAGAGGGGGCTGGAGGAGCGGAGGGAGCAAGAGGAGTGGAGGGGGCAGAAGGGGCAGGAGGAGCGGAGGGGGCAGGAGGAGCAGAGGGGGCAGGAGGAGCAGAGGGGCAGGAGGAGCAGAGGGGCAGGAGGAGCGGAGGGGGCAGGAGGAGCAGAGGGGCAGGAGGAGCGGAGGGGGCAGGTGGGGCAGGAGGAGCAGAGGGGGCAGGAGGAGCAGGAGGAGTGGAGGGGGCAGGAGGAGCGGAGGGGGCAGGAGGAGTGGGGGGGCAGGAGGAATGTGAGTGAGGAGGAGCACGAGGTAGGAGAAGCGCGGGGCAGGGGAATAGATGGAGGAGCGGGGACAGGAGGCATGGGGCAGGAGAAGGGATGGAGGAGGGGCGGTGAAAGGAGGAGCAGGGACAGGAGGAACGACGGAGAAACAGTGACAGGAGGAGAGACGGAGGAGCAGTGACAGGAGGAGAGACCGAGGAGTGGGAACAGATAGAAAAACCGAGGAGTGGTAACAGGAGGAGAGTTAGAGGAGCGGTGACAGGAGGAGAGACAGAGGAGCGGTGACAGGAGGAGTGGGGACAGGAGGAGAGATGGAGGAGCAGTGACAGGAGGAGCAGTGTAGTTCACTCATGTTGACTGAACAAGTTCTGTCAGTCACAGTATGTCAATTACATACATATACTAGAATACACGATGCGTTAGAATCGGGCCACCATCTAGTTAAATTATATAATCAGTATTGAGTAAATATTTCAAATAAGTATGATGATAGATGACCCACCAGTCCAATTATAGTAAATAGCAAAATGTTGGCACCCTTGAACTTGTTCTAGAAAATGACGTATTTCTTAAAGAAAATAATTACTCATTTTGCTATTTGCATGTTTATTTCCTTGGAAATTGGAACTAAACAAAAAACAGTGAAAAAAGGAATAGTGGACATAATTTGACACAAAACCCCAAAAATGAGCTGGACAAAATTGTTGGCATCCTCACCTTAATATTTGGTTGCACACCCTTTGGAATAAGTAACTGCAATCAATCACTTCCTATAACCATCAACAAGTGTCTAACACCTCTCTGCTGGAATTTTGGACCACTCCTCTTTTTCAAACTGCTCCTGGTCTCTCGTATTTGAAGGCGCCTTCCTCCAATAGCAAATTTAAGATCTATCTACAGGTGTTCAATTGCATTAAGATACAGACTCATTGCTTGAAACATCAGATCAGCCGTTTGTTTAAATTCTTTTCTGGGTGCTTCTTGTGTTTGGGGTTATTGATCTGCTGGAAGACCATGACTTAGCATGAAAACCCAGCTTTCTGACACTGGGCACTAAGCTGTGACCCAAAATTCTTTGGTAATCTACAGATTTTATGATGCTTTGCACACAGTAAAGGCACCCAGTGCTAGATGCAGCAAAGCAAACCCAAAACATCTTTGAACCTCCACTATATTTCACTGTAGGTAGTATGTTCTTGAGCTATTATACTGTCCTGACAAAGCTGTTCCCTTCATGGTGAAATGCACGTTGAGGGTGTTCCTGCAGTGGTGTTGCTCTTGTTACCGGTATCATGGCTCAAGGTAATGTTTTGTGGTGATAGTTTTATATTGATAATTACTTACCATTTGTCTGTAACTTTTGTGATTGAGCAGCCCTATCCGGGGATTGCATCTTTGTTATTTAACATCATGCAGGTTCTGAATTTTCCCTTTTGATTCCCCTAATAAAAATTGGGCATTGGTATATGTAATCCTTACAAATGTGGTGTATGACCCATATACCGGTACCTAATTTTCTATACTGATATAAACTGTTACTGGTGGGTGGATTGGTTGTGAGTTTATTTATCCTGTAGAGGATTAGTTTTGTCCAGAAGGTTACCAGTGTAATTAGCTATATATTTGGTTCTGGAGTATAACTTTTGTTCCATTTAAATACACCTTGTATATATTGTATATCAATTTTTGCTTGCACCAATAGACCATGTGGGGAAGATTGGTATTATTGTATAATTTTTATTTTCTCCTGTTTGTTCTCATCTGCACTTTAATTTAATAATTAAAATAAGCACTATGAAACTTTATTTACAGTCTACTATCTATTTACCCTAATTTTTTGGTATAAAGGTAAAAGTTTTTTTGGTTTATGTATGTTGCATTGTTGACCAACATATGTAGACAATTTTTGGTCCATAGTGATTTTTATATTGCCTACACCTGTTACTTTCCACAATCTTGGAAAGGTGCCAACCATTTTCACCAGCCTTTTTTTGGGACTTTGTGGGAAATGATGTCCAATTTGCCTTTTTTTCATTTTTTTTTTTTTTCATTTTTTGTGTGTGTGTATTATTCCATTACACACAAAGGAAATACATATGTATATATGATAAACATGTGTAACAGTAATAATTTTTTGGGAGAAATACTTCATTTTATTGAACGATTTCATGGGTCCAGTAATTTTGCCCATAACTGTATAACATCTATTTAAAAAATATAACATATTTTTTGCTTTATAAGATGCACTGGATTATAAAATGCACACCAAATTTAGAGGAAGAAATTAGGAAAAACTTTTTGTAGTGGTACAAAAAGGGGGTCCATCTTATACTAAAGTGCGTCTTATAATGTCAGTGTAGTTTATGCAGTTGAGTGGGGTCACAGCTGTAGATTGACAGCAGCATAAATGATGTGATGCTGCAGTTCTGAGACTGGGAGGAGGAGATGTCCTGTTGGTGGCAGCATGAATGGGGCGATGCTGCGGGATTGTCCCAGTGCTAGCAGCAGAGTGGGGCAATCCTGCAGGCGTGTCCTGGCAGCAACATAAGTGGGGAAATGATGTGTGGGTTTCCTGGCGGTAGCGGCATCGTGGGGCAATGCTGTAGGGGTGTCCCGGGCAGTAAACTGTTGGCGCCATAGATTTCCCTGGAAGGAGATTTAACAGGCTCATGAAAAATGGGTTCCTCAGCAGTGCAGGCACTGAAAACATGATCTTGGACTGTTGAAATCTCAATCTGTGTGTGCGCTTCAGTGGGCTTAAGGAAATTGGCTAAGGCGCATGCACACATTGATATTTTGGCTTTCCGAGATCTCTTTTAGTGCCTCCGCTGCCTCCACAGTCATATTCATTCAGCCCATGGCATGTACTGCTGGGACATCAATGGCACCGACCGTGTACTGCCGGGTGACCCCCGCAGGATTACCCCACCATGCTGCAGCTGCCGGGACACCCCATTCTTGGGTTTGCACCCTTCCTCCTGTGCCCCCGCTTCACGACCAAGTGCAACCGGATTATAGAACACACCCCCATTTTTCCCACTTTTTTGGGGGAAATAAAGTGCGTGTTATATTCCAAAAAATACAGTATGTTTATTTAAGGGGATCCTATCACCTCCAAAACGCCTCCTAAGCTACCAAAACATGTCCCTGCAGCATCCTATCACTAATCTCACACTCCTTTTGTCTCCTAAAAGCAAACTGTGAAAGTGCATAAAAACGTTTTAATACTTACTCATTAGTGATAATTAGCAGGGGCTATATTCTTTAGTCACCAGGACATGTTGTTTTGCAGCTCCAGGATCCACCCTCTCTCTCTCTGTGCTGCTGTGATGTGCAGCTGAAGGCAACACTAATGATTTGAATTCTGTGAGTGATAGAGATGGGGGAGGGTAAAGCCTGCACAAGCAGAGCAAACAGGCAGAGAGAGGGTGGATCCTGGAGCCTGCAAAACAGCCCGCCATGGTGACTAAAGAATATAGCCCCTGCTAATTATAATCACTAATGAGTAAGTATTAAAACGTTTTTATGCACTTTCACAGGATGCTTTTAGGAGACAAAAGGAGTGTGAGATTAGTGATGGGATGCTGCAGGGACATGTTTTGCTTGCTTAGGAGGCGTTCTGGAGGTGACAGGATCCCTTTACACATGATTAATTTTCAATGGAGTAAAGAAAGGCTGAACATACAATAATTTGCATAATTTATATATATATTTTCATTTGCACACTAATTTGCAGTTTTTAATCTCTAGAAAAGTCTTTTATAGAGTCACAAGTCAATTAATTGAAAATGTAGCTCAGAAATTACTCGTGTTGAAAATGACTATTAGAGCTTGAATTAACTAGTACATAAATATGGTGGATCATTGGGTAGTATTGCTTCTTTGAAATATTAAGGACATGGGTTTGATTCCAACCAAGGACAACATCTGAACAGTATTTGTATACTCTCCCTGTGTGTTCGCTCCCTCTGGGTACTCCAGTTTCCTTCCACACTTCAAAAGCATACTGGTAGGTTAATTGCCTTCCGATTAATTTGTCTCTAGGGTGTAAGAAATAGGGAAACTAAATTAAATGCCCAACTGAGTACAGTTTTAATTCCTATACGCTGTATGGTAAAATGTTTACTCAATAGAAGGAAAAAAAAATTAAGTACAGTATATGATTTATTTTCTGATACTTTCATGATTTACTTATCTGGGAGATAACATATAATTATTTTTTTAAAGATACAGTTAAGCTCCAGAATATAATTATAATCGCTTAACGCCAACCACTGGGATATATTAAATACTAGTAAAAAGGCCCGATGCTATCGCATCGGAAGTGGGGTGACATGATGATGGGGGGCGGGCTGTGTGGCATTAGGGGCAGCATCTGTGAATTGACCCTGTGGGGTATCAGCAGGGGCAGTGTGGGGAGTGAGGGCATGTGGGGGAGTAAGAGGGGTGAGCAGGGGCAGTGTGGGGAGGTGAAAGGGATAAAGAGCGGCAGTGTGGGGTGAGTGGGGCATGAGCAGGGTCAGTGTGGGTGATTGGGGGGGGGTAAGCAGGGGCACTGTGTGGAGTGATGAGATACGGGGGGTAAGAGGACTGATCAGGGGCAGGGTGGGTGATGGGGGGGTAAGCAGGGGCACTGTGTGGAGTGATGAGATACGGGGGGTAAGAGGACTGATCAGGGGCAGTGTGGTTGATTGGGGGGGGTAAGCAGTGGGACTGTGTGGAGTAATGAGATACGGGGGTAAGAGTACTGATCAGGGGCAGTGTGGGTGATTGTGGGCAGTTGGGGGGGTGAGAGGGGTAAGCAGGGTGAGTGGGGGGGTAAGCTGAAGCAGTGTGGGTGAGTGGGGGCAGTGTGGGTGAGTAGGGGGTAATGAGGGGCAATGTGGGGAGTGAGTGAGGGCATAGGGGGGGAAGAGGAGTGAGCAGGGGCAGTGTGGGTGACTTGGGAGGGCAATGGAGGGTCAGTGTGGTTGAGCAGGGTCAGTATGTTAGCCCCGCTGGTGGTCTTGTAAGTTTATTTGAGGAGGAGGGGGGGTGGTGGTAGCAGACTGCAGGGTCGGTGGGCCTGCAGGCTGCAATGAGAGTGGCGGGCGCATGAGATCGGGAGAGGCACCGGCGGGCAGCGTCGGTGGTGAAGGGGACCGCAGATGCTGGCGGCGGCCCCTTCAGTAATCGCGCTCCCCCTGGCTGCGGCGGGCGGCGGGCGTGGATGGTGCAAAGAGAGTGCGCCGGCGCCGGCATGTCAGCGGGGTAAGCAGCACCGTGCAGGGGTGTGCGGCCACGGGAGGGTGCAGGCAGCCGCCGGCAGGCTGCGCCATAGGTGCAGTAATATGGCGGCGCTTCCGGGGGCAGGCATAATCGCCAGTTTAGTGCAGGCGCCCTTTCACTATAGCGGCACAGTGCCCGGAAGTGCTAAACTGCCGATTATGTATAGAGATACTAGGCTGATGTTGCTTTCACAACTACGGCTATGAGCTTTGACTTTCAGCAGAGGTTATCATAAATGGGAATAAATAGAGATGTTGAAGTTCGACATTCTGGATCATTGCTGCCCTTTAGTAAAACTGAGAGAATAAGCTGCTCATATTCCTATATACAATCAGTGGAATCTGCCATCTAATGTATGTGGCCAGAGGACTTAATCTAAGCTGTAAACTATGAATTACGTACTGTCTGGTGAAGAAATTATTCTAAAAGAGTTCGCTGACATCTTCATATGAAAATATTGCTCCAATTTTCATTAAAAAAAGTTGGACCAGTGAATTCCGTTTGGTATTCTGTTTGTCATATGAGTGCAATGCAAGGGTGCAATTCTTTTCTCGTTTAGCAACTATATGACATGCATATGCAATGCGTTTTTTTCTAAGGAACTATTATCCTGCAGTTCATTTACAGGACTATTTACAGTGTTCTATGCTACATAATGGCGATGTGTCCATAAAAAACGTAATGTATGCGACTCATCTGTGGGCGGTCTGTCTTTTTCGCATACCGATAGACGTGAATTGGTGAGTCTCTTCCATCTTGTGCAACCATATGCAGTATGCTGCAATTTTTACCCCAGGCTGTGCATGCCGTGTCCTGTTGTCTCCTCTGAGAGACCTGCAGTCAGAAGATCTTAGAGTTTAATCAATCACAGGCTCTCTGTGAAGCTCACTATATACAATTTCTGATGTGCTTGCTCTTCTTTGCTAAAGGGGTTAGGTATGTTTTCACTATTGGATGAGTACTCTGTTAGCCGTTCAGCTGTAGTTTTTGATTACCCTCCCCTTCTGCTTTATCTACCCGCTTGTGACCTCACTCTAAACCAGTTGTAGAACTTGTATACTTGTCTGTGGAACAGTTCACTGTTGTTAAGCTGCGTTGTCATTTCTCTAGCAGCAGTGTAGCTTCTATTTAGAGATCTTATGGAACTCTGCAATACCTGTTACTTTGCCTGGGTTCTCTATATGTTTCCCTGCTATCCAGCTCCTTTACTCCTTTGGGGGGACGTCTAGATAAGTCTTATCCAGGAACCTAACAGTGTAGGATACCCAGGCATCCCCACCATCTTGGGAACAAAGATTAGCTTTGGGATCCTTAGCTAGAGGGACAGCTCAGTTGGACATTCTCCCTGCTACCTCACAGTCACTGTTGTATAGTCTTTCTCTGTGTGCTTATCTGTTACGGTTGTTGGGCTTAGCAACCTCAACCCTGGTGTCTAAGGAGGTATGTGAAACTCTCGACGATCAATCAGGAAGCGAGGCCCGAGCAGTCATCTTCCAGTATTGCGGTTAGGGATGTTGCTACCCTTGCAGGTGCCTTTAGGGACTGCTCAGTTGGAATACTAGCCTGGATAAGAATCAATCGGGTGAAGGTGCAGGAGCAGAGAGATTGTGGTTTTCTACCCTACATGTGCATGACTTAAAACAGCTGAGGAAAAGAAATTGCAGATCAAGAATGCCTTATTGTTTAACATTGGTTCCTTAGAGAAGTGAAATCTAAAACTTTCTGGATGACTTATGGTTGTGAACCTCTGTGTTCAATCCCATTACTGTATATGTAGATATATAGTCATTATTATGCTATTATAGATTGCTTTCTTTGACTTGCTGCCTTACTTGACAAAAGACCATGCTACATAGCTACATTTTCATGAAGAAGAAGGAGATTGTATATTAAATTAGAATAAGCTCTGAACATATTGATTTAGTTTGAAAAGGTCTACAATTAATTAACTTTACCGCATGTAGCACTGGTTTTCATTCCATAATGTATGTAATTGATGTATGTAGTAGAATGCATTGCAAATGAACTTAGTATCTGCTATATAGATTCAGAATTTCGATTATGTTGTCATTCAGACCAAATCATAAAATCTTTTTTTTTTCAAACCTTTTTAACATTTTTTTTTCAATTGGCTAAAAGGTGCAGTAATATTACTTAGGCGGCCGTCACACGCTTCAATCTTGTGAGCGATATTGTTAGCGATCATATGCACACGCGATCGCTAACAATATCGCTCAGATCGCTGGTGAGCTGTCGCACAGACAGACTCACCAGCGATGTGGAGCAGCGAGAACGCTGGTAACCATGATACACATCGGGTTACTAGGCGCCGCGCGGTGCTTAGTAACCCGACGTTTACAATAGATACCATCTCCCAGCATAGGCTCTGCCGCTGGGAGATTGTTCATCGTGGTGTCACACACCACGATGATGCAGATTGATCAAGCGATTATCGCTTGATTTGAGGTCCTGCTCACAAATCTGCGATCACACAATCAAACGATTTTACATTGTAAAATCGCTTGATTACACGCAGCGACGCACAAACGATATCGCTTAAGCGAACAAAAAGCAGATCGCTTAAGCGATATCGTTCAAGAAATTGATGTGTGTGACGACCGCCTTAGTAGAGCATCCTTTGGCTGTTATGACCTGATGCAGACATGATATATAATCAGACACCAGCTTCTTGCAGCTTTCCTGAGCAATCTTAGAACATTCCTCATGGGCAATAACCTTCAGCTCACTGCCATTTTTGGGTTTCCTTGCTGTAACCTCAACCCCACAAAATACATGATGTTCCTCCTACAATTTCCTGATGCTTGATTGAATCCATCTTTCCATCCACACGTTGCAGTCAGAAGCAGCAAAGCAGACTCAGAGCATCATCAGGCTATAACCATGCTTCACTATAGACATCACAAAACCATTGCCATGATTCACTGTGAGCAGGGATTTCTTGTCGCCATATGCTTCATTCTTCTAGACATACTGCTTAGTCCAAAAGTGTTCCAGTTTTAGTTAACTCCTTCACAGAACAGAATCCCAAGACTTTGGTATCTTATTTATATGGCTTTGAACATATTTATTGTTCTTCTGGCTCAGTAGAGCTATATGTCTTGGAGTTCAGGCATAGGGTAAGCATTTACTGTGAAAAATGAAACCTCAATGCATGATGCCAACAAGTCATTCTGTTAGGCTTTTGCTTTCAATCGTAGGGTTTTAATCTCCTGCCTCCACAGGAATCTGGGGGCAGCTCTTTATAACTTATTTTTGTTGAAATACATGCAACAAGCTACAGACTTAGGCTAGGGTCACACTTTAAACATGAATTGCGTTCACCACATCCAGATCCGGATGCGGTGAACGCAAATGTCTTCAGACATTCAGCAATCCGGTTCCTGGATTGCTGAAGCCGCAATCCGTTAACCGGATTGCTCAGGATGTGTAATCCTGAGCAATCCGGTTACCGGATAGTTTGCTCATCCCTGCTACCGCAGGGATGAGCAAACTGTTCTGTAGATAAAGTATTAATTTAATAAATAAATGTTTGTACAATGTCTCTAGGGGGTGCCCAGTCCCCCTAGAGACCTTACACCCACTCAGGTGGGCATATACTGCTATAGTCTGTTATGTACAACAGCTGACTCCTGTAAAATCCCTATGGAGGAAAGAAAAAGCACAGAGTAAGACAGTTACAGAAAGTAAAGACTACACTGAATATCAGAGGTGAGGATTTGCATGTACAATAAGTATAGAATAAGTATAGGGCAATGACAAATATCTGAGTAAGATAATAATAGGAATCCCCTCTATTATAGGAACAGGATATCATACAATTGTTAATAAGATGCAGGAAACAACAAGTGTGGAAGAAGGAATCAACATTGGATCAAAAACTACCTATCAGCTCCATGTTTTAAGCAAAAAGTATTTTACATAAGCCGATTGGCTGTCATAATAATGAATGTTTATATAATTTAGTAACAATTTTATTGATACAGTATGTACGGTTTTAATTAGATTTTTATGAATTTAATAAAAGGATTTTTTAGTCAATACCGTGAACATCTCTCATGTTTGTATAAAAATAAGTAGGTGAAAGTGAGCGCTGGACCCTATAACCATAAATTTAATGTCCACTATTATAATTAGGGTGGTCAAACAACACGGAACCCCCTAGTGGTCCCTTGAGCAGCACAACTTAGGGTATCAGATAAGGGCCCCAGACTGATACCCCCTAGCCAGCTCCAGTGTCTACCCTATTTTTTCCTACTCATAGAGAATGTATTATGTGCAAATCAAATTTCCTGGGAATTTTCTGCACAACAAGGCAAATGCAAATGTTGCCTGATCTGCTTATCTCTAGTAACAAGATACCTATGATAGCAATGCTCTGAGACAAAGTGGAAGTTAGGGTGACTTCACATTAGCGTTCCCCTCCGCAGCGTTCTGCGGAGGGGAATCGCCATGTGTGCGCAGTGGCCGCCAGCTCCTATCTTTATAATGGGAACGCACGGTGCTGCTCTTGACAGCGCATGACCGTGCGCACCCATCCACTCCCAAAAGTGATCTGTGCGCACAGTTTCGACCGCACCAGAACGCTGCTGAGGGGTCCGCAAATGTGAACCCAGCCTTAGACTCCTATTTCCAGGTCCCAAAATCTCACATGTTCAGGGTCAGCACTTGAAGACTCCTGCACAAGACCATTTATGGAAAACAGAAACTTGATAGGAGATCCTGATTGCAATGCCTTTTCTGAATAAATGAAAAAAGTATAAAAGTAGGGGAAAATTTCAAAATTGTTGGATATGTTATTTATCAATCCAGAAGATATTGGTGTCTTAGGACATATATTTTTCTCCAATATTACGAATTTTGTAGTGGCTTATGACATGAACAAGTAAACTAATCACATTACCTGATTCTTGGTGATATTTCTGGAGGTTTTACAAATTCAAACCTTACTGTGTTTTGGAGTGAATTAATACTTTAACCCTTTCAACCCCAGGCAATTTTCCGTTTTCTGTTTTTCATTTTTTCCTCCCCTTCTTCCAAGAGCCATAACGTTATTATTTTTTCCATCAATTAAGACATATCAGTGCTTGTTCTTTGTGGGACAAGTTTTACTTTCAGATTAAATCATTTATTTTACCATACAGTGTACAGTAAAATGGGAAAAAAATTCCAAGTGCGGTGATGAAATTGCGCAATTACCCATTTGTTTTTGGGTTTTTTTATTCATGATGTTCATTTTCTGGCAAAACTGACATGTTGGAATGATGATTTGGGTCAGTACGAGTTTGTAGATACCAAACATGTATACTTTTACTGTTACCTAAGTGGTGAAAAAAATTCAGAAACTTAAAAAAAAAAAAAAAAAAAATTGCTTTTAAAAAGGAAATCTTTTCTGCAACCCGCAATATTCTCATTTTTCAGGAATTTGGGCTGTGTGATGGCTTATTTTTTGCGTCTTGAGCTTACGTTTCTAATGATCCTATTTTTGGGTAGATGCGACAGTTTGATCGACTGTTGTTGCATTTTATTGCAATGTTGCGGCGTCCCAAAAAACTTAATTTTGACTTTTGGACTTTTTTTTCCATTACGCAGTTTACCGATCTGAGTAATTGATTTTATGTTTTGATAGTTCAAGTATTTCTGAATGCAGCAATACCAGATGTGTGTATTTTTTTATCTTTTTAATAGTTTTATTTTTAATGGCGCAAAAGGGGGGTGATTTGAACATTTTTTTTTTTTTCATACTTTTTAAAAACATAATTTTTTAATCATTTTACTACACTGGTTACTAGAGGGCCTCAGTGCTGCACAGTCTGATCACTTACTTTGTCTTTAGATAAGATGCTGCTTATCTAAAGACATAGGAAATGATCATTTGCTGCTTGTGATGTCACTGGGACATCACAGATGGGAAATGAATTGTGACAGCTTCCGGGGTCATTACAGGACCTCGGGCTGTCCTGCTAAAGCATTCAGGTCCCATGATTCGCTTCTGCAGTCTCGGCAGAGAACATCACGATCCTCGCTGGGTACTTTGGATCACGCTGTCAATGAAGGACAGCGCGATCCAAAGGGTTAAGAGCGCCGATCGGATTGCTGTTAGATACACATCTCATCTGATTATATCAGCTGAGATGTGTGAGGGATAATGTGAGCTCAGTGCAGGAGCTAATGACCCAACCCAAAACTGTGGGGACTCGGTGCCCGGGTGGTTACTGTAACAGGATGTCACTGGTGGCCTGCTCGGGGCTGTGGCCCTGGTGGTCGCTTAAAAAGGGGTTTGTTTGAGGAAAAAAAAAAAAGAAAAGAAAAATTAAAAAAAGTCTTGTGTCGCCACCTGCGATATCTGGTGATGGCACCAGCGCTGCAGGCAGACCTCTGGGGACGATGGGTAGGTAGCCAGATTGTGTCGCTGCCACAGGTGGAGCAGGGTCCCCAGGGCAGTATCTAGTAACTTGCTATTCTGCACCTTAATAAAAATGAAACACTGGAGACTTGCTTGCTCTGCAAGGATGTTTACTAGTAACTGATCTCAGGCAGATCTCAGGTATACAGTCACACAGATTCGGGTAGCTGGCTGGGTAGTCACTGAAGGATGCAATGTATCCCTGAGGCTCTCTTAGGTGTTCCTTCCACTTTACTTTCAGTACCTCTATGTCTTTCCTTGAGCTCTCCTTTCTTTCCATGCACTGTCCTGCACAAACCCTCTTCCTACCAAGCCCGTTTGGGTGTAATGAGGATAACCTTCTCTATCTAAGGGGCTCATCCCGGTTTGGAGCTCCTGGTGGGGCTGTGCTTTGTGGACAAGGTTGGGGGCTGCTCGGCAAACCTGCGACCCAACGGTGTTAGTGGCTCTGGGTTGGAATCACCTGTACCGCTCTCTGAGCCGGTTCCCCGGTTCAGGACTAGGATCCCCCCAGACTGGATAATGGCATGATCTGGCATTGGGTGTTCACCGACACCCTCAGGCTCCCTCCTTCTGTCTAGGCTGCCATTCCTTTTAAGGCGTCCTTACTGCGACTTCCCTCTAGGACTCGCTCTTCACTTCTCTTTCCCGCTTTAATCTACTATTCTAAAACTCCTCCCACTGGGACTGGTTACCCTGGTAACGGGTTGGCCAATTGGTCCCCTCGCTCTAGGTGTAGGGATGCTGGGATGAGAGCCTAAGTTTAACATTACATCCTCCTATAACTGGGGCACCACATTTAGTGGCTTTGAGTGCAGTACCCCTACAGTGCTGCACTGACCAGTGGGGCACCACACTCTCCTCAGAGAGCGGGAGATGGCACATGATGTACCCAGTACATCATGTGTCAGAAAGAGATTAATAGGAATGTGTAATATGAAAATGATATATTGTTTAAATGGCAGTTACGCTTTAGGTGAACAGTATTTTTAAAAAATCTTCCACAATGACCAGTGGTGTTGGTGTAGTATCTGTTCATGTTAGGCCCCTCTCACATCAGCGTTTTTTTTAAATCGCGGCAGATGCGGTGAAAAAACCGCATCTGCCGCGATTACCGCATAACCGCGACACTTGCGGCACAGTTGCGGCAAGCCCCATGCAATGTCTATGGGGCTTTCGATAAGTGTGCGGCAGGTGCGGCAAGTGCGGTTTCATCACTTGCGGCAGGTGCGGCCACGAAAAAAAACTGCGGTCAGCCGCGGATTTTTTCGGCCGCACCTGCTGCAAGTGCCAAAATCGCACTTGCCGCAACTGCCGCAAGCCCGCATAGACATTGCATTGGGCTTGCCGCAACTGTGCCGCAAGTGTCGCGGTTATGCGGTAATCGTGGCAGATGCGTTTTTTTCACCGCATCTGCCGCGATTTAAAAAAACGCTGATGTGAAAGGGGCCTAAGCCAAAAATAACTTTCCCATATAGTCATTTTGTCACAAATCAAATACTCATAAGGCTACATTCAGATGGTACATTAGTGTACTGTTAGTGTACCGTTTTTAACTAATCCATTTTTTGCAGTGAAATGCAGTGACTTTGTCCATTACAGCCAAGTCAATGCATTTCCAAATTTTGCATTCAGACAGAAAGTTTTGTGCGGATCTATAAAATGCATCCACACCAAGAATGAGCTTGTCAGTTCTTGTTCGTTTTTCATGGTCCACGTTCTCTATTGCCCTGTTTGTTGAATGTGAGTAAAATCGGATCCATACAAAATGCAGCACTAGCACACCAACTGAATGGGTGATGTGTTTTTGGAGAAAGTGGATCCTTTTTGCAGCTGCAAAATGGATCTGCAAAAAAAGGTACACTAACGCACCGTCTGAACGTAGCCTTAAACTGGGTAGAATTCATCCAGGCTAATCCACTATGATTAGCAGTTTCCACAGAGGTGTGATAGATAGAGAATTGCTGGACTTACCAATTATAAGGAGGGCATTTGGTAATACAGAAGTGGGCTTTATTTGAAATGTGACAGACAAATAGTTTGGTATTGAAGATGGAAAAAAATTGAATGTAGTAAGAGTCTAAATAAGAGAGAGAAGATGGGAAGAGGAGTGATGGCTAGAGGCAGACAGCAACTATCATCTCTTATCCCAGTATTGGGGAAATCTGTATTCACTGGAGACAGATTTTACCCGTGAATTGAGAATTTTGAGAATAAATGATCAGTCCAGGAGAAAAGCAGATATCTCCAAGATTTATAACAAAGTTTCTTTTCTTAATGAGCAGGATTGATTTATAAAAAATAGTTAAGAGACCAGTATAAGTAGCAACCTATAAATGCTAATCATCAGAACGAGTCATTCTTAGGTTTAGTTTCAAGTGACAGTCTACATTTCATCTGTAGGAATCCACCAACCATCATTGTCAATAACCAACTGTTTTCCTAAACTCCGCTGTGCTTGAAAGCTTCTTGACAAGAGAAATATCATAACAAAACACTGGGAAATCAGAGGCAGGTGATGTTTTCTTATTTGATCATGTTCACAGAGCAATCTTTGTTATTGATAGATATCAGTGGTTGTACTAAATACTTTTTCTAAATTAATTAGTATATAATAGCATATTAATTACTTTATAATAAATTATGGATGTCCAAAACTAAGTATGCAGAAAATCATTTCTGTTACTTAAAACACACGGACATGCTGGGAATTCTAATTGATCAGTTTGCGTCCTGGGAACAGAATTCCCAGCATGGACCTTGCTTGCCTAATATTCTCTAAAGCACCACTGCAAATACAGTTTAGCTCAGTTTGCTACTCTCTGACATTGACATCAATCAACAGCACAATTTAGAACCCAGAGTATAACAAACTATCAAGATAATTTTAGTAGTGCAGCTGTACCACCCCCCCCAGTACTATGTGCCCTCCAGTGATGCCTGTGCAAACCCAGTACTAGGTGCTCCCCGATGATCTCTGTGCCTCCCAGTACTATGTGCCCTCTAGTGATGCCTCTGTCCCCAGTATTATGTGCCCTCCGAGTGATTCCTGTACCCCATAGTACTTTGTGCCCCAGCTTCAGCCTCCACAGTAGGGGTGAGTTAATAATGTTTTGACCGAATATAGTAGATTAATTTTCGGGTTGATAATTTTGTGTGGCGCCCGAATGATGGTAGAAATTTCCAAATGGCCCTCGGCAGAAAAAAGGTTCCCAAAGTTGGTCTACAGCAATAAAATTATACATAATTTGAAGTAATCTGATGTGCCAGTGTGAGGGTGGCCCAGGGCAGTAGTCGCGTGCCAGGGGCTCCGAGCTTTGGCAGTCTGCACCCCGACCACCTACACAGAGCAAGGGGAAATTTTTGGGTTGCAGTGATTCTTGCTGGCTGTGTGGTCATGATGTGTGCAAGCCATACTTTTTGTTAGACTTTCCTGCAGGCCCAGGATTCTTTTGCTGTGATGTCATAGACACAGATATGGGGATCTTTTAAAATAGTCTTTTACTTAATATTTTGCACCGTACTGTGTACACATCGATATGGTGAACACAACACAAAACAAAGTTCAATTTCAAGACACAGTTTTATTTTAGGCTGCTCCATCATTCCTGGAATAACCGCTGTTTTCTGTCCATTCTCCTCCTACTACTTGTCACCATAGTCATGTTAAAGTTGTGAAGTCCTCCCTGGCCAGTGTCTCACCCACAAGGATCCCTTCTCTTTAACAGTACAGTCCGCTCTCTAGCTTCATCTAACATCCGGTTCTATGCTGACCTATTTGCCCAGGCCTATGTCAAGTCTCCACTCTAGGATTTGTACTGCTGAAGTTAGTCCACTGACCCTCAGTAGAGTTCAGGCCCAAAGCTCGCCACTGAGGGACAGAGGCAGTCTTGTACATGTACTGCTCTGGTGTCCTTCCCGGGTCCTCTGTTCCTGCTGTCCACCAATGGTGAGTTTCTTCCTTATGGTATGTCAGTGTAAATTTATCCTGGTCTTAAAATCACGTGTTGTCTCCATAAGGAACACGGACATTGCAATTGACAAATAAACTCTGAATCGCACGTTAGGAAGTTATTGTGTATTCTTCTCCAGTAGTTGGATGTGAAAACCTTGAGCCCCTCAGCATCAAACAACAATTTATACAAGACAGGCAGGGAAAACATACCTTCCTGTCCTGCCCAGTTAGCGACGCCTGACAGGACTTTTTAAACGATCCTATGGCAGACCTCACCAAAGTTGAATTGATTGTACGATTGCATTGTACGGAAATATTGGAGGTTTCACAAATTCCTTCACTTGCGATAAGCATTTGTGTAGCATACCCCAGTGTTTTCTTGTTATATTGGCAATCGATTTCCTTTCCTCACAGTAAGTTGTTACCATGGGAATGCAATTCAATTCTTCTATCTCGTTCTCTTTACAAAGTAGATCCTTTTTATGGAGACTATTAACCTTATTCTTTTGATGACACAAAAGCTTCCTCGGGTAACCTCTTTCAGAAAATGTTTTAATCATCCCATTCATGGATTTTTTTTCTGTGTTTTTCGATTTGTTTAATCCTCATCACTTGGCTATAGGGAATACCCTCTAATGTTTTCCTAGGGTGTTGTCTACTAAAGAGCAATAGATCATTTCTATCTGTAGCTTTTGTAAACAGTTGTGTAGTCAGATTTTCTCAATCAATCCTCACATCAACATCCAAAAATTGTATGGCTTGAGAAAGGATAAGATATCCAAAACGTTGCCACGCCACTGGCAATAAAGGTCCACTATCTTCTTGTCATTTTGGTGCTGCTTTTTCATTTTTTCATTGTCTATGAACACTTTAAACATGTGTTGAGGAAGTGTGCACCTTGGAGGTAAAGGAATTCCTTTTTGTGCTGTTCCATTATTGTATTATTTTTCATATGTATATATACAGTGCCTACAAGTAGTATTCAACCCCCTGCAGATTTAGGTGGTTTGATAAGATGCAAATAAGTTAGAGCCTTCAAACTGCAAACGAGAGTAGGATTTATTAGCAGAAGCATATATCTTACAAACCAAAAAGTTATGTTGCTCAGTTGAATTTTAATAAATTTTAAACATAAGAGTGTGGGTCAATTATTATTCAACCCCTCAAACCACCAGCATTCTGTTTGGTCCCCCTAAAGTATTAAGAAGTAGTTCAGGCACAAATAACAATGAGCTTCACATGTGTGGATTAATTATCTCTTTTGCCAGCCTTTTCTGACTATTTAAGACCCTCCCCAAACTTGTGAACAGCACTCATACATGGTCAACATGGGAAAAACAAAGGAGCATTCCAAGGCCATCAGAGACAAGATCGTGGAGGGTCACAAGGCTAGCAAGGGGTACAAAACCCTTTCCAAGGAGTTGGGCCTACCTGTCTCCACTGTTGGGAGCATCATCCGGAAGTGGAAGGCTTATGGAACTACTGTTAGCCTTCCACGGCCTGGACAGCCTTTGAAAGTTTCCTCCCGTGCCGAGGCCAGGCTTGTCCGAAGAGTCAAGGCTAACCCAAGGAAAACAAGGAAGGAGCTCCGGGAAGATCTCATGGCAGTGGGAACATTGGTTTCAGTCAATACCATAAGTAACGTACTCCACCGCAATGGTCTCCATTCCAGACGAGCCCGTAAGGTACCTTTACTTTCAAAGCGTCATGTCAAGGCTCGTCTACAGTTTGCTCATGATCACTTGGAGGACTCTGAGACAGACTGGTTCAAGGTTCTATGGTCTGATGAGACCAAGATCGAGATCTTTGGTGCCAACCACACACGTGACGTTTGGAGACTTCATGGCACTGCATATGACCCCAAGAATACCATCCCTACAGTCAAGCATGGTGGTGGCAGCATCATGCTGTGGGGCTGTTTCTCAGCCAAGGGGCCTGGCCATCTGTTCCGCATCCATGGGAAGATGGATAGCACGGCCTACCTGGAGATTTTTGCCAAGAACCTCCGCTCCTCCATCAAGGATCTTAAGATGGGTCGTAATTTCATCTTCCAACAAGACAACGACCCAAAGCACACAGCCAAGAAAACCAAGGCCTGGTTCAAGAGGGAAAAAATCAAGGTGATGGAGTGGCCTAGTCAGTCTCCTGACCTTAACCCAATTGAAAACTTGTGGAAGGAGATCAAGATTAAAGTCCACATGAGACACTCAAAGAACCTAGATAACTTGGAGAAGATCTGCATGGAGGAGTGGGCCAAGATAACTCCAGAGACCTGTGCCGGCCTGATCAGGTCTTATAAAAGACGATTATTAGCTGTAATTGCAAACAAGGGTCATTCCCCAAAATATTAAACCTAGGGGTTGAATAATAATTGACCCACACTTTTAAGTTTAAAATTTATTAAAATTCAACTGAGCAACATAACTTTTTGGTTTGTAAGATTTATGCTTCTGTTAATAAATCCTACTCTCGTTTGCAGTTTGAAGGCTCTAACTTATTTGCATCTTATCAAACCACCTAAATCTGCAGGGGGTTGAATACTACTTGTAGGCACTGTATATATATATATATATACCGTATATACTCGTGTATAAGCCGACTTTTTCAGCCCAAAAATTGGGCTGAAAAGTCCCCCCTCGGCTCATACACGAGTATATACTGTGTGTGGTGTGGTGGGGGCTGTTGTCCGGGTACTGCAGGAGGCAGGAGGAGGCGGGGGGAGGCTGCAGAATGAGCGGCACGTCACGTGCTGCCGCTCATTAATTATGCATGGGGAGCAGCGCATAGTACATTGCTGCTCCCCAGCACAGTATAGCCTCCCCCGCTGTCTCCCTGCCCCCCCCCCATGTATACAGAGGCTCCCCCCAGCAGTGGTAATCTCACCCCCTCGGTGTGCAGGCACCCGGGTCCACCAGCTGCTCCGTCTGCAAGCGCGGCTTCTAATACCGGCGTCCTCCTGCTCTTCCTGTTTGATTGCGATCATGTGACCGGTCACATGATCGCAATCAAACAGGAAGAGCGGGAGGACGCCGGTATTAGAAGCCGCGCTTGCAGACGGAGCAGCTGGAGGACCCGGGTGCCTGCACACCGAGGGGGTGAGATTACCCCTGCTGGGGGGAGGCTCTGTATTACCCCTGCTGGGGCCCTCTGTATTACCCCTGCTGGGGGCCTCTGTATTACCCCTGCTGGGGGCCTCTGTATTACCCCTGCTGGGGGCCTCTGTATTACCCCTGCTGGGGCCCTCTGTATTACCCCTGCTGGGGCCCTCTGTATTACCCCTGCTGGGGCCCTCTGTATTACCCCTGCTGGGGCCCTCTGTATTACCCCTGCTGGGGCCCTCTGTATTACCCCTGCTGGGGCCCTCTGTATTACCCCTGCTGGGGGCCTCTGTATTACCCCTGCTGGGGCCCTCTGTATTACCCCTGCTGGGGGCCTCTGTATTACCCCTGCTGGGGCCCTCTGTATTACCCCTGCTGGGGCACTCTGTATTACCCCTGCTGGGGGCCTCTGTATTACCCCTGCTGGGGGCCTCTGTATTACCCCTGCTGGGGGCCTCTGTATTACCCCTGCTGGGGGCCTCTGTGTTACCCCTGCTGGGGGCCTCTGTGTTACCCCTGCTGGGGGCCTCTGTGTTACCCCTGCTGGGGGCCTCTGTGTTACCCCTGCTGGGGGCCTCTGTGTTACCCCTGCTGGGGGCCTCTGTGTTACCCCTGCTGGGGGGAGGCTCTGTGTTACCCCTGCTGGGGGCCTCTGTGTTACCCCTGCTGGGGCCCTCTGTGTTACCCCTGCTGGGGGCCTCTGCATTACCCCTGCTGGGGGCCTCTGTATTACCCCTGCTGGGGGCCTCTGTGTTACCCCTGCTGGGGGCCTCTGTGTTACCCCTGCTGGGGCCTCTGTGTTACCCCTGCTGGGGGCCTCTGTGTTACCCCTGCTGGGGGCCTCTGTTACCCCTGCTGGGGGCCTCTGTGTTACCCCTGCTGGGGGCCTCTGTGTTACCCCTGCTGGGGGCCTCTGTGTTACCAATGCTGGGGGCCTCTGTGTTACCCCTGCTGGGGGCCTCTGTGTTACCCCTGCTGGGGGCCTCTGTGTTACCCCTGCTGGGGGCCTCTGTGTTACCCCTGCTGGGGGGCCTCCGTGTTACCCCTGCTGGCAGCAACTGTATACTAGTTATGGCTGCTATATACAGGGATGGTGGGCTATATACCAGTGATAGGGGGCTTTATAACAGGACGGTGGTCTGCTGCATTGGTAGTTTACTATTTAAAATAAAAGTTCAACATTTTAATTGTATCTATTTTCATTTTTAAAATTTTTTCAGTACCGGTAGCTGCTGCATTGTCCACCCTAGGCTTATACGCGAGTCAATAGGTTTTCCCAGTTTTTGGGGGCAAAAGTAGGGGGGTCGGCTTATACACGGGTCGGCTTATACACGAGTATATACGGTATATATAAATATATATATATATGTGTACATATATATATATATATATATATATATATATATATATATATATATATATATATAAGCAAAAAATGGACAGCAACACATCCTTTTCAGTGATACATGTGGATTTATTCCTGGACTGAGACGTTTCGGCTCTATGACAGCATTTCTCTGCTTGAGAAAGGCTGTCATAGAGCCGAAACGTTGCAGTCCAGGAATAAATCCACATGTATCACTGAAAAGGATGTGCTGCTGTCCATTTTTTGCTTCTATCTAACAATACCTTGGTGATGGTAGGACAAGCTTGCACCCGCTTTATGTAATATAGTGCTGTTCCAATTTTTTGATATTCCATATTTATATATATATATATATATACAGTATATAGTAGGTCTGTCTCTTCCTATGTATTTAAATAGTGAGAGACCTACCAGTTTAGGGGAGTGGGAAAGCAAAAGAAACTTGAAGACATTCCTTGGAGTAGTCATCAGATGCATTGTCCCAGCCAAGTTCTGGAAGTATAATCATGTAAGTGCCTAATTCATGCTGCCCATAGTTTGGGTAGAATGAATCTCCTGTCATATTCTATTTAAATCACCACTAGAGCATTATTTTTCATTACAACATTAGAGTAATGCTTCTTATTTAAGGTCCCTGCCCACAGTTTTATACTTATCTGCCACCATCTTCACCTTCTATCACTGCGGCTCCAGTCTTCAGGTTGTGACTTCTTGGATCTCTCCAGAAGTCACAACTTAATGTAAGTCTATGAAAACCTCATTCTGGCTCTCGTAGATTTGCATTGAAAGCTTGTGACTTTTACCTCTGACTTTAGGCTAGTCAGAAGCTTACATGGTGGTGTTGTGGGACTGCGGCGCAAATAAAAAGAGAAATGGTGGTGGGTGATTATATTACTAGGTACAGGGACTTAATATTAGTACCTCTACCTCAGCACTGAAAAAAAAATGCTGGAGTATTGCTTTAACCCCTTCATGACCCTGGAATTTTTCATTTTTCATTTTTTGTTTTTTTTCTCCCCTGCTTCCAAGAGCCATAACGTTTTTATTTTTCCATCAATATAGATATATGATGGCTTGTTTTTTGCAGGACAAGTTATACTTTCAGATGCAATCATTTATTTTACCATATAGTGTACAGGGAAATTGAAAAAAAAATGCAATTACATGTTTGTTTTTTGTTTTTTTTAGTCGCCATGTTCACTATATGGTAAAACGGACATGACGGTGTTGATGCCTTGGGTCAGTTTGGGTTCGTAGATACCAAACATGTATACCTTTTCTGGTATTGAAGTGGTGAAAAAAAATTCTGAAGTTTGAAAAAACAAATCACACTTTTTGCGCCATGTTCTGTGCCCTGTAACGTCCTCATTATAATGGATCTGTGGCTGTGTCACAGCTTATTTTTTGTGTCTTGAGCCGACGTTTCTGACAATACCAATTTTGGGTGGATGTGCTGTTTTGATCGCTTGTTATTGCATTTTATAGCAATGTTGTGGCGACCAAAAAAACATAATTTTGGCTTTTGGACCTTTTTTCCGTTACGGAGTTTAAGGCTCTCATTAATTGATTTTATATATTGATAGATTGGCGATTCTGAACGTGGCGATACCAAATGTGTATTTTTTTTATTTTTTTAATACTTTTATTGTGAATGGGGAAAAAGGGGGGTAATTTGAACTTTTATGGTTTTTTTTTTTTACATTTTTACAAAAACTTTATTTACAAACGCATTCTTATTTTCACACAGCCCCTTAGAGAGGCACCCTGCTGCACCATCTGATCGCTTCAGGCAGATACCGATGAGATGCAGCTTATCGGTATCTGTCAGAATTGCGGATGATGAGTGGTTGGCAGCGCCTTTCAACCACTCTCTGGAAGTGCCCCGTGACAGCTTCCGGCGTCAAGCCAGGACCCCGGGCTGTCACGGGAGTGCTGGGGATCTCCTGTGCAGGCGGGGAACAGAGCGTTCCCCACACTGGCATCTTTGGATCCTGCTGTCAGTGATTGATCCCGGATCTGATCGGTGCTGTTATCTTCACATCTCAGCTGATGAGAGCAGCTGAGATGTCAGGTGTTTGATGTGAGCTCCGCACATAAAACACTGGGACACGGCCTATGACGTTGTACAACGTCATGGGTCGTGAAAGGGTTAAAAGTATGTTTAAAAAAATTGTATACACTGGATTTTCAGTCTGGAAATCTGTATGTTATTACACTAGTGGCAATGATTTTGATACATCTCATCTACATGTTTTTGGAAAAAAATAGTAACTGACCTGCGGTGTGGATTTTAAATTAATAGGAGGTCAATTTCTATTTACAATTTCACTGCAAAAGTTACCCTTTGCAATGGAAAACTTTGGCAAAATCGGTGGTCAAATTTACATTATGTGGCAAAAAAATCTGTGTGGATGTTCCCGTTAAATCTAAGGGCCACTTTACACACACCAACTTATCTGTCCAACTTCTGACCAACTTACTGGCTGCAGTGAAATCATGGACACATTGTTCTATTTGTACACAGCCACAAAATGGAGCAAAGTGTCCATGATTTCACTGCAACCAGTAAGTTGATCAGAAGTTGGACAGATAAGTTGATGTGTGTAAAGTGTCCCTAAAGCTTTGCTGCAAAATTTGTGTAACAGATTAGGTGTACATGATATATATGATATATCACATAAAAAGTCTGAATTAGTAATTGTTTAACACTGGAGATTAACTATTAAGCCAGAACCTGAACATATTGCTAAGACCTCTGAGATAATTCTGTGTCTGGTGGCATTGAAATTTACTATATATGTGGTAAATCCCCTAATCATTTTCTGCTTTTCACCATTGTGTGCTTGCTCACATTGATTGGAGAAAATTAGGCTGCTTTCACACTGTATATTTTCAAATCCGTGTCCCATCCATTTCAAAATGGATGGACATGGATCCATTATGGCCTCCTATGTTATCCTATGGGCAAGGATTGGTCCTAAAGCGGCCTTCTTTTCGTTTTGTCACGGATCCATTTGTGTCTGCAATTTTCATGTACCCAGAAACAGAAACTGTTCAGTTTCCGAGCTTCCATAAAAATCAGTTACACCAACGGACAGACACAGATCCATATCTGTCCGTATGACATTAACATGGAGATCTATGGAGGATGAATCCGTATGGATCCATGAAAAAAAACGGATCAGTGAAACAGGTTGGTGAAAAAAAGTCCGGTAGACATCCATTGACATCCTTTTGCACAGATCCATGCCTGTCCATGACTCTATATGAATTTCACACAGATTTGAAAATATGCCAGTGTGAAAGCAGCCTTAATTTATTAAAAATAGAGAAAAGGTCCGGCTGCCAACTTTATTCATAAAATTACATATCTTTATTTAGATTCTTCTTAAAAACGTTAAAAAACGTACTGGACCATGCATGGTCCCCGCATTATGCGTTTCGGATGTCCTTAGTTTTAGGCTAAGACTAAGGACATCTAATACACGTAAGGCGGGGACCCTGCGTGGTCCAGTACATTCTTTAATGTTTTTAAGAAGAACCTGAATAAAGATACCGTATATACTCGTGTATAAGCCGAGTTTTTCAGCCCAAAAATTGGGCTGAAAAGTCCCCCCTTGGCTTATACATGGGTCAATACGGTAATGGCCCCCAAATGCTGGCACTCGCCCCCCCCCCCCCCCCTGTGTGGTAAGGGCCCCTTCCCCGCTGCTTAACTTACCATCCCCGGTTTTCTGCACCACCGGTCTTCTGTGCTCCGTCCTCCATGCTCCCGTCCGGCTGCATTTGGGGGCCTGTATACCCCTGGGTCTGCTATATACCCCTGGGGCTGCTGTATACCACTGGGGCTGTTATATACCCCTGGGGCTGCTGTATACCACACCACTGGGGCTGCTATATACCCCTAGGGCTGCTATATACCCCTGGGGCTGCTATATACCCCTGGGGCTGCTATATACCACTGGGGCTGCTATATACCCCTGGGGCTGCTGTATACCACACCACTGGGGCTTCTATATACCCCTAGGGCTGCTATATACCCCTGGGGATGCTATATACCCCTGGGGCTGTTATATACCCCTGGGGCTGTTATATACCCCTGGGGCTGCTGTATACCACACCACTGGGGCTGCTATATACTACTGGGGCTGTTATATACCCCTGGGGCCGCTGTATACCACACCACTAGGGCTGCTAGATACCACTGGGGCTGCTATATACCACTGTGGCTGCTATATACCACTGGGGCTGCTGTATATACTGCTGGGGCCTGTATACCACTGGGGCTGCTGTATATACTGGTGGGGTCTGTATATACCACTGGGGAGGCTGCTTTAATACTGCTGGGGCCTGTATATACCACTGGGGAGGCTGCTGTAATACTGCTGGGACCTATATATACCACTGGAGAGGCTGCTGTAATACTGCTGGGGCCTGTATATACCAATGGGGAGGCTGCTGTAATACTGCTGGGGCCTGTATATACCACTGGGGAGGCTGCTGTATACTACCACTGGGGAGGCTGCTGTATACTACCACTGGGGGGGGCCTGTATACCACACTGCTGGGGGCTGTATACCTGTGCTGGGGTCCACCCTCGGCTTATACACGAGTCAATAGGTTTTCCCAGGTTTTGGGGGCAAAAGTAGGGGGTCGGCTTATACACGGGTCGGCTTATACACGAGTATATACGGTATGTAATTTTATGGATAAAGTTGGCAGTCAGACCTTTTTTCTAAATTTGCAAAATCCATGGTGGATCCCAGCCACATCAATCCGGCAGTGAAAGAGTCCTAAGAACAGGTGGGAAGCAGCTTTCCATTTCCCTTTCCCAACCTTTCACTTCAAGCCTTAATTTATTCCAATTATAGTTATTTTTAATAAACAAAACATATTGATCTTAAAATGCATCTTTGCATCAGACGCTCACATCAGTATTTCCATTTTTTTCAGAAGGATAATAAGATGTTGGATAAACTTGCTATCTCCCAGACATAAGACACTTAAATTGGTCTGTATTCCCTAGCCTTTAGTCCTATACAGACTTTATTATTAAGCTATAAAGCTGGGACAGGCTGCTTAGAGGCAACATGGCTAAACTGTTGGAATATTAGTGCCAAGAAGAATATATGCCTACTTTATTCTGTATAGTTGCTGGCATATTGTACTGTAAAATGCTGAAAGCGCTCTAATCTCACCAATGATTTTATACCATGCTCAAAGTCAAAAGCCTACACCCCTCAGTGATTTCATTGAAAGAAAATTATCTTCCCTGATAGAGATTGACATGAGGACTTGATAGTACACAAGAGGATTATATAACAAGAGTAGATACTACTCCAGGGAAAGAAAGACAATGCCAGCTGATTGACATATTCATGATGTATGTAGAAGGCATTTCTCTCTTAATATCCGTATTAAAAAATAACAATAGAAGACCCCAGTAAAATAGGATTGGTGTGCCTTTAATTTGAGGTGACAGATCCACTTTAATCCACCAAGTGCATGGAGTGAATATCAGGTAGAGGTTACGTTATATAACAGAAGAGCGCGAATGTGTGCATGGAACATGAGAACCTGTGACTGCTCATTTGCATTTGGAATACCACAGAGAAGATCTGTTAATTAATGTGGAAATGCACCTAATGAAATGATTATTTATACAGTCCTTTATTAAGAAAATAAATTAAAATGCTTTACGGAGAGGATGCTCAGAGTGCTAAAAAGATAAAATAGAAACAAACCTCAAACATCATCAGGTAGGATTCTGACTCCCAGCCATCTTGAGATAAATGGAAGGATTACATGTTCTAAATGTTTGAGGTCTGATTGTGTGCATTAAATTATAGGGGATCTCTCCTTGGAGAAAGAGAGATTCCTATTTTGCACCTCATGGTCAATTAAGGAGTTTAGTTCTGAACCTCAAGGTGCCCAATGTTGTAAGTGTCCAATATTTCCAACAGATGACACAAAGCACATGATACACATGAAGTTTATCAATAAAACTTATCTAGCACTATTTTATATTTGTTGAATTTATATGTGTACAAATATATAGGGGATAAAAAAGTTAATAGTAATAGAAAAAGTAGGAAAATACTAAGGCTACGTTCACACATTTGCGTATTTTGCTGCGCTTTTTTGCGTGCGCTTTTTGCCGCGTTTTTCGGCCACGCAACTCCAGAAAGCGCAGTGATGTCACAGAGGGGAGGAAAAATCCTGCTTCCTCCTCCCCTCTGTGACAGCCCCATTAGATTTCACAGTGTATTAATATACACTGTGAAATCTAAATTAAACAGAGGCAAATGTATGGAAAATAAAAAAGAATGAATACTTCACATGTCCGACGCCTTCTCCCGCTGTCTTGTGCCTTCTGCCGCTCTCCGGTCTCCGGTTCCAAGTGAGAGATGTACTGAGAAGACCTGTGGTGACGTCAGAGGGGGGGCGTTCCCGGGGCGTTCCCAGCGCTGATTGACTGTTCGCGGTCATGTGATATGTATCACATGACCGCGAGTGCCCGGGAACGCCCCTCTGACATCACCACAGGTCTTGTCAGAAGGCACCAGACAGCGGGAGAAGTCGTCGGACAGGTGAAGTATTCATTCTTTTTTATTTTTCATTCACTTGCTTTTGTTTAATTTAGATTTCGCAGTGTATATTAATACACTGTGAAATCTAATGGGCGGCCACAGCTGTCACAGAGGGGAGGAGGAAGCAGGATTCTTCCTGCCCTCTGGGAGAATACGCAAAGTAGCTGCGTAAACAATTGACATATCAATTGTTTACGGAGCTGCGCTTTCTCCCGGAAAACGCAGTGCGTATTTTTACGCAATGTCTCCACTGCAAAGTGAATTTCCCATTCACTTTGCAGGCAGACAAAAGGCACATTGCGTATTTTGAAAAGCGCGCGTAAAAAAGCGCAGCAAAATACGCAATGTGTGAACGTAGCCTAAGACTGCATCATGTATGATGAAATATCCATTTATACATGAATGTATTGCTTTGCGTAACCCCAGTCCTCATTCCAGGTCAGTGCTTTCTGGCCGTAAACAAGACCTTGTGAATTTCCTAACAAACTAGAAATAAGGAAAAAGAGCGCAATAGAATCTTATCTTTGGATGACTTTTGTAGGGCAAATAATTGTAGCTGCTCACCTGGTATGTATGACCCACAACCAGTCTAACTGTATAGTATGGCTGCTGCAGGATCCAAGACTCCACATACAGGCAGTGGTAACCTGAAGACGAACTCAAAGGACATTGTTTTGTAGATCCGCGCTGCTCATACGATGAAAGGACCACAGTTGTAAGATAGTGATGGCTTTTATTCCAACGCATTTTGAAGCTACATCCCTGCTCCTTCCTCAGGGAACCAACATAATCAACACTGGCTTGGACTATGGACTGGGGTTGCATGAAGCGATCTCCTCATCTCTAGTAAGAGAGAGTCACAAATATATTCTGTATAGTACAGTGTACTATGGTAATTTTCAGAATCAATATATTGTTTTAGTTAATTAAAATGCATGAAAATAAGCAAATTTGCAATTTACTTGCTTTTTTCATTTGTTTTCCTTCTCCTGCTGAGACATTTATTTTCTTACATACTGTACAGCTTGTTTTTAAGTAGATTGACCACCAGATCTTGGCCAAGTGTGCAAAGTAGTTACACTCCAGTAGAGTTCTAAGATCCCATCAGCTCCCTCCATCTCATTGATCTCTATACTGTAGTTAGATACTTACCTCCCCGTAGCTCTTGACTGAGCTGATATTAGGGTGCTTTCACATAACGATTTTCGGTCATCTGATTGTATCCGTTTCAAAACGGATACAATCGGATCCGAAATCGAATCTCATGTTCCCCTATGGGGATTGGATGGGATCGGATGTGCCACTATTGGCATCCGATTTTGCCACCATCCGATCCCATCTGATTTAATTACGGCCACAGAATCGTAGCCTGCTATGATTTTGCGTCCCTGACTCACATCGGACAGCATCGGATCACTGCTGATCCGAGGCTGATCCGAGGGCCCACAGCATGGGAGCCTATGGACATCGGATCCAAGTTCACCTCGGATCCGATGTCGGCTCCGTATCCCCTGTCTTTCCCTGCTTCTGCTCCTCCATCTTCTTCCCTCTCCTATGCTATTCTGTGCCACCGCTATGCTATTCTGTGCCCCAGCTTCTCTATCCTCATCTATCCCTATCCTGTCCCCTGTCATCTTCCCTGTGTGTAAAAAAATAAAAAAACTCCTCCCGGAGCATACATCACCTCTCACAGGCTCCCACACTGCGCCACCATCAGGGCTAAAGGACCTGTGATGATGTCACAGAGCCGGACACATGACTCATCAGCTGACCGGCTCTCTTGCATCATCACAGGCTCTTCTGCCCTGATGGTGCTGCAGCGTGGGAGCCTGTGAGAGGTGATGTATGCTCCTGGAGGAGGTTTTTTTTATTTTTTAAACACAGGGAAGAGGACAGGGGACAGGTAAGGGATAGATGAGGATAGAGAAGCTGGGGCACAGAATAGCATAGCGGAGAGAGAGAATAGAATAGGAGAGGGAAGAAGATGGAGGAGCAGAAGCAGGGAAAGACAGGGGACCGCAGGATCCACACGGATCCTGCATAGAATCGGATCGGATGGCTATTTGCCATCCGATTGCAGGGATCCGTGTGGATCCGTGCCTGTCCATGGGATCCTCCTTCAAAGTCGGATCCCACGGGCAGGCACAAAAACGTAGTGTGAAACCAGCCTTATAAGTACTGTATAATCGAATAAATCCATTCCTAAGCCCCCAAATTCTGGCAGATTCAGGAACAGTTCTTCTTATCACGGCTCTCACACTACTTTTTATTTATATATGCAAATATAATGACAAAAATGTAGACTTCAGATAATGACAGGTGAAGAAGGAAACTCACGAGGATCATCACTCAAGAAACAGTGCCCACCCCACAGCCACTAGAAAGTAAGGAGACTGTAGAGCTGTGAGCTACTCGAGAGACAACTTGACAATACCCCTTTAATACATAAGTAGATAAAGAAACCAATACCTCTTTTGCCATGCAATTCACTCAGTAGCTGAAAGTTATCAGTATAAAATCGTTGGGGTTTGACTCCCGACAGTCACAACAACATAACCAATCAACCTTTGATAAGTCCCAATGATTGTGAAAGCACACAGATAGTGGAGCCAGTACAGCACAGATCTATTCATTATAACACAGATGAGTCCTGCACACAGAGAACAGGTCTGTAGGAACCTGTTCACACCGCCAGCATAATTGGAAACAAAAAGCTATTGCGACAAAAAACAACAGTACACTGCAGTAAAAATATTAAAATGCAAGTGCAGTATAAAAATGGTATAACAAATACAGGGTACTTAAATAATCCGTTTTTTTGCGCAGAAAAAGTTATTTTAAGCCACGTCACTATCTTCAAAGTGTACCCATCTCAGACGCGGTCCTAACTGTTGTATTAAAAACCTGACTGGTGTGAATACTTACCAGTAAGCAGGAGCCAGTATGACCAGTGTCTGAAGTGGAATGAAGGCGACGGGGCTCTATGTGTGCAGGGCCCAGAGAGGGGCGGGAACTCCATCTCTTGCTGTAGACTGCCAGGCATGCTGAGACTTGTAGTCTTGCAAAAACTGGAGAGTCCATAGCTCTTGGATTGTTCTAATATATAGATGTTCTTTGAGAATTTTGACATAAGACATTTGAGTAGTTACGATAACTTTTGAACACAATTTTAATTTTAAGCTTCGAAAAACTGTAGAGTTTCTTGTGCAACGTAAAAAAATAAAATAAATAAAATAAATGGTGTAAAAGTCTGTTGTGGGTCTGGATACATGTTTTTACAGTAATGTCAGCTTGTTTTGAGAAAAAAGGATATAAACACATCTTAAAGCAATTTCAATTTCATTTCCCACTGAGTTTTGCTTGTAAAGCCTTTAGAGGTTACACATTTATTTGTTTGCTTTTATTGTTCCAGCCAGGAAGTGGAAAAGTGTTTTGTTTCTTGAGAGATGTACTAAATTGATCAATTTATTTGGCATTTCTGACTTTTTTGTTGTTGTTGATTTTCATCAATATTTTACAACCTAGATTTCATGTACTGGTGGACATGACTTTTCATATATTACCCTTGACTACTACGTCATAGTGTTATGGATTTTGATCATGTTCTTCTGACATAGTAGGCAAAGTTCATTGAAATATATAGCTTTTCCTAGGGTGTATTTAATTTATATGGATTTTTTTGAAAATAAACATTATTAAAATTCTTGTTCTTTTAATAGGAGCCTATGTAAATACTTAAGTCCCCAAAAAAGTTGCGAAAAGTATTCTAGGAGTGATACCTTTATTGGCTAATAAGAAAAATTATATTTATAAGCTTTCAAAGTTCACATGGCTCCTTCATCAGACAATATTACAAATGAATGCTCCTTCTTCTATTCAACACTTTATTTTGGGGGAAAAAAGGGTTTACAAGAGGGGTTTCAGTCGCTTATAGCTATCTAAGTTCTCCCCAAGACCAAAATAAGCTTCCATATATGGTCAAATGGGAAAGTGATTAATTCAAATTCATAATACAGCACGACATGAGGTGATGCTAAATAGAGGTGGGCTTAGCAGGATCAGTAGAGTTCCATACATGGAGTCTATGTGGAAGTACAAGGAATCCTTGCATTCAGATGTTCATGTTTTTCATGGATAGAACTTGTACTCAGTGTAGACTGTGGGGCTGTTCATATGGTCAATGCTTTTTTTCGGACCAAGCAGGGACATATCTAATATTGATTTAGGTCCATTTCATAACCAGCAATGCAAATCTTTGGATCCTTAAAAAAGAATTGAATGGCCTCAGGTGACACACCAATGACTGTTAGATATGAGAAAGTTGAAAAACTTTGTTTTGTCATCTGAAAAAAATTGATAAAACTTGGATGAAACTCGGTTGACACAATCGCTAATAAAAGTAGGACTTTTTTGCTCATGTGTGGAGGTACGTCCAAGAAACGATGCCTCTTTAAGACATCACATAGTCTATGGGGTAGAGTATGCCATGCTTTTCCCCTTAAGAAACTTGACAGAAGGAACCATTGTGATACCAATGGTTCCATAATCTCAAAAGATATTTACAATAATAGCCTTATGAACCTCCATGTTTGTCATATTATGGTTCCATGTACAGCTCAGTTCTGATATAGTCTTGTGTAATGTGTGCTAAGGCTGGAATCACACATGCAGTTTTTGATGCAATTTTTGGAGCTTAAAGTAGAAATCTCAGCCAATAAAAGTGACGTCAAGTTAATTTGCAGCATTTCCACTGTAGAATCCACATAAAATGTTACTCATTTGGTGGGAATTTGCTGCAGATTATCCACTGTAGAAAACAGCGTATCTGACTCATGCAAACGTGAAGGCTCATTTAGATGACGTATTCAGTCCATGTCTCTTACTGAAAAATCAAGTATTCATTGCAGTCTTCTCATATCCCTGTTTGTTTGCAGATAATGTGATTCATAAAAAAAATCAGACACCTCCATTTTTGTTCTGAGTCATGATTCAGTAATATCCATTCAAATCTATGGATCCATGAAAAATCACTGACAGCATACGCAGTCATCACTGTCCAATTTAACAATGCAAAAGGTAGGAAAAGATTTGCAATGTATTATTTTTTCTTAGAGGAAATCACTGATAAAGCATTGATGGTTAAAACTGACACTGACCAAACATTACAATGACGTCATTGCCTGCGCCGACCACAGGAAGCCGGAAGAAGACGGATGAAGCCGGAGGAGCGCTATGGCAGCGGCGGGGACGGCGGCGACAGAACAGTGATAAGTATAATCATCTTACTTTACAGGTTTGCGGAGCATGGGGGGGGCTCTGGATACTGATGGGGGGGCGCCCGTGTAGTGACTCGTGTATAAGCCGAGGGGGGCTGAAAAACTCGGCTTATACGTGAGTATATACGGTAAGTGATCTGGATTCTCCATTGCCCCTATGTCAATAAAAATGCAGCACAAAAGAAAACACATCAAAAACACAGCAAAATTGCATAGAATATGGTTTTGCTGCAGTAATTTCAGAACCGAAAACTGACCGCTTCTTTAGTGCAGAAGTAGAGAATGGACGCGGTTTTAGGAGCGCTAACGCGACAAAATGGGTGGATAATTGACTTGGTTTAAAGGCATAAACCTTTAACCACCTGATGAAGATAGCATTTGAAACGCGTTGTGGCGTGCAAAGGAACACCATAAAGAGGCTTGTGCCTTTAAACTAAGTCAATTATCTCCCTATTTCGTCACCCTAGCGCTCCTAAATCCACGTCCTTTCTCTACTTCCATGCCTATTTGCCCCTCGGGTAAGCGGTGGTAGCTGCTGTGGGCATTCTCTTAATATCTACAGTGCAAAAGAACCTTTGGTGACGTGAAACAGTGACGCCCCCTCATCACGTGATCAGGTCCCATTACTGGCTCCGGAAGACGCCGCTCAGCACTGGGCTTCGTGACCCTGCACTCCATGCCGCATCTCACCTACATGCTTCAACTCCGGTTGTGTGAGGGCGCACAACCCTGTTAGGTGAGTCACTAATTGGCCACTAATTAACTCCCTAGACCACCAGGTTCAGCTCATGTGCGCTCCCTGTCTGTTTTTCTCTTGCACTTTTTTAGTGCGGGCACATAGCCTAAGGATGGCTATACCCTTGAAAAGGTTTATGGTGGAACAATGTTTTGATCTATCGTTCGGCCCACAGCTGACACTCCCATACACAGGAACACTCGTTCAGCCGAGCACTCCTGTTTTCTCAATCAAAAAGCAGCTGACAGACATATCGGCCACGAGTTATCTCAGGGAGAACACTTTGATCAGCAATATGAAATCATACATGCCTGACCAACAGCTCTCCTTAGATAAGTTGGCTGGCGCCATCATACACAGACTGTCAGCTGAACCTGTCGATATCGGCGGGTTTAGTTGATATTTGTCCAATGTGTATAGGTACCTTGTTCATATAAAGCTTTGTTATGTGTATTTTGGAATAGCCTCTGCTCTAGAATCAACCTAGAAAAATACTTGAAATATTCTTTAAAGAATCTTCGTATTGACTTTATTGGGAAAACTTGCTCATAGTGCGCATGGTTTTGTTTTTGACACGTTTTTTGCACATGGAATACGTTGCAATGTGGCAATCCTTCAGATGTTTCTGATTGAAAAGATGGCCCAAATGTGACCTTTGAATCAATTTAAGGGCCTGTTAAACTCTAGGATATCGTGAACGATATCGTTGGTATGTCACAGCTTTTGGGGAGGTGCAGCGAAGTTGCAACAATGTTGTGTGTGACACCTAGATATGACCAATGATAAGTTGTTGATCGTTGATCGGAGATTTATGAACATGTTCAAAAACCTGTCGTCCGTTGACCGTTAAACCTGCACCATTGGCGTGTGTGACACCTTTCTAACAATCTCGTTTACGATTTTGTTTATTCAGAACTGAAGCACGTAGGCGACCAAACGACCGCAAGTATCGTTCGCTTGTCACAGAATCGTTGCTGCGTCGTTTAATATATCTGTATGTGTGACACCTCACTAGCAATCAATAAACGACGTTCAAGCAATCTAGGCCAAGTCGGATCATTGGTCGGATCACAGGGACATTGAAGCGTGTAACGTGCCCTTTAAGCAGATAAATCTCATACACAAAAAATAGATCGAGCAATGTAAAGAAGAGTCCAAAAAGCTCTGTTTAAGGTATTTTTTAACGTGCATTTATCAGCCTTTCTCAGATTCTGCCCATCAAAAAGGTCCCTTTATACTGCCGTGCTTCACCTTTTTAAACGTTTTAACCTTACAAAATATCAATATATCCCTGACAGGATACACCGATACTTTTCTAGTGAAATCGCACACCAATTTCTTTTTTTTTGGCAAAAAAATAGATCACTTTATTATTTAAAACAAATTATACATTAAAAATTTTCCAATACTGTTGCATAAACATGTTAGAGGGCACGCAGTCCCTTTATGCACTTATTGCAGGGTTGACATTAGATTACACAGGGAACTAAACATTTATTTACGTGTGAATATATATAGCACCATCACTTCTGTATCCCTTTAAGAACTTCCTAAATCTTCCCAGGGTTTAATACCCCCTCTGTGTTTTAAGCAGTCCAGCTGCTCTTAGCCACATCATAATTAGGATCAAAGTATATCTTAAACAATACCTGGTACAAAGCGTGTCTTGTGCTCAATCACACTGGTCCACCTGTTGCCACTGTGTCCCCGTCTGATGTCCACCACCTACGTACGTTTCAAAGTTGTAAAAAACGCAATCTCTTCCTCAGGGCATGCTATCTGATAAATAATTACAAGGACAATAGGAGGAAGCTGATATTGCCTCCTATATAGTAGAACAAGTTTGTAAACTAGAGAATAATCCAAAACATTTACCTTCTTTAATATTTTAGATATTTCTAAACTATAGCGCTGCAAACTTTAAACTCACATCCTTTGTACTATTAGGATTGTATAGGAAATACTTTACTAAAAATTAATGTATAACTGTGTCGAAAGTCTTTAAGTGATCTGTGGGCTCCGTAGGGAACAAATGTCCTTGCTTTTAAATTCTAACACTTTTGTATATTACAATAATTAAATGGAAAATTCACTTGGAATTATTTAATAGCTAATACTGTGCACCTGTCACCGATGCGAGTAAATCCCTCAGTGGTTTTCTGGCTTTTAAACCATTCATTTCTAAATGTAGGAATTATTTATGAGTTACTTTTACTTGATGTTTCGACACTGTATCCGTACAGGTACCTAACACCCATCGGTGATATTGATTTTACCAATGCTAAATTTCCTATCATATTGTAGGTCATTAATAATGAGTTTGGGTAAGAATTACAGATGCAATTGGTATTTTGCTTGCAACTCAGCAGATATTTCTATTGATTTGCATACAGGCCTTGTGGCTAGTTATAATTTTGACTCTTCACTTCTGTGTACCTCAATTCTTTTTATCTAACTTAAACATTTTTTTTTACATTCTTGTCCTTGTATTTTCAAGAAGACACACAACAGTTTTTGTACCTTAGCCAAGTTCAGAAATAAACTTTAGGCCCCAACAAACATGCACATAAGGTCGGAGACACACTGAATGAGACACATGCGAGATACTCTCATGAGTCTCGCATAACTCACCCAGAACAGTCTCTGACTCTCTGGACAGGAGCACATCAACTGCATAGAAGCACATGCAACTGGCACGCTCCTGTCCAGAGAGATGGTAGCCATTACGGGTGGGTAATGTAAAACGTATGCAAGTATCTCGCATGCGTCTCACTCAGTATGTTTCTGCTTGCACCTACACTTAGAGGTTGATGCCAGTCATTCATATTATTTTGTTTCTGACCTGAGGCTTAATGTCTGGATCCTTAAGGGCCTGAGCCCGTTTGCATGCTGAGTTGTTGGTGCAGATCTTTAACTTCCAAAATCTGCACCTAGTGTCAGAAATACGCATCCCTGTCCGAATGGTACGTTTTTATCTGCTTCAGGTATAGAGCTTTTGCCATTGAATTTCTATGGCTCAGTATTTTTGTGGTCAAATCTGCAGCGTTTCTGCATGAAGAATTGACATTGTCTGCACTAAAATACGCAGCGTATCTGCAGCAGAAAAACATCACCATGCGGACAGGACTTCTCAAATTGCATATGTATATCATAATGATGCTTGGTGGGTAAATAATCACACAATCGCATTGTACGCACATTACTTATAGAATACCGGATAGATTTCACTTGCCCTTCTCTATTGGATGAATATCGGTCAGATTTTTCACAAGCTCGTGTAACTCCAGCCTAATGAATGATTACTAGACATGTGAACTTAGCTTAAACATGTACATGAAAAAACGGTTCCGGTGTAATCATGGTTTTCCATTAGTATTCCATCAGTGTATTTCCGATATAAATAAATTATGAAATTAAAAAAGCTTTTTCTATAGATTATCCTGTACAACACGTACAGCACACGGATGGCACAAAGATGTCATCTGTGTGCTGTACTTTTTCACAGCCCCATAAATTTGTATTGGCCCTTGTCTGTGCTGCCTAAAAAAGATGGACATATATGTATTCATGTGGTTCATACAGACACACTGTTTGTGCAATTTGTGGACCTGTGAAGATGACCATAGGTTATAATGGGTGTGTGTGGTATCTGTGAAATCTATGATGCCACACGTACTGAAAACACATATATATGGAGGGGGCTTTAAAGGAAGTATAATGTTAACACCTACTCTAAGTAAAGTTCCTCACTAAATTCCATTTGTTATCCAGAAAGAAATTACGAATAATTTTTCTACATGTGGACAATCAGCCTACTGTATGTGTAAAACATTCATGTACACTACACTTTGCACATACTATCTGTTTTAACGTACACTTAAATACTTAAAGGGGAACTCTGGGGAGTGAAAACGTTTTAGTCCAGTCCCTACCCTGCTACATGATGAAGCAGAGCCGAACACTGCAGCTCTAGGATCTATAGATCGCTTATAATTCAATAAAATCATACCTGCTCCTTAGTTCTGACCCCGGGACTTAACATTTCAGCATGTCAGCTTCATGCAGGAGCAGAGAGCAGGAGATGTGTTGGGTGCGTGGATGCTGGGAGCTGCAGGATCATCCTACATTCCAGCCCCCTCACACTTCTGTATAGGTAGGGGGCGTGTCAAGGGGGCTGGCCACTGGCCCCATGCTCATACTAAAATCCAGCCCCTGATATACCATCCTATGTGACAGGGCTGTTCTGGCTTGAAATAGCAATCATGTCACCAAGCAGATACAAATACACGCTGTGATCCTCTGCTGTATGATGATGCATATTGTGTACTTTTATTGTAAAGCTAGGTGCACAGGCAAAGCACTACACTGATTGATTAAGCTCTCCATGGTCTCCCCTCCCCCATAGGAACATGGTAGTTTCTTGTGCCCTGATAATTTCCATGGATCATCATCATCACTTCTAAGTGACAGTCACAGCAAGGCATCCAGAGTCTACAGCATCTATTAGACACATGTTCTAGTGCACACACTTTAATTATCGCATAATATCTATTAAAGGGATAAAAAAAAATGCTATTTTAATATAGAATATAGATGTATTGGTGGATGCATGAATACATAAGATACATGATAGACAGATTTATAGATAAATAATGGATAAATACACAGACATGTGAAAGATAGATAATGGAAAGATATTTTTAAGCCCATATATGTTTGGTGCACAGTATAAGCATCAGATAAAGGAATAATGAAACTTTGGGGATTATACCATGTGTAACAGATGCTGCAGACTCTGGATGCCTTGCTGTGACTGTCACTTAGGAGTGATGATGATGATGATGATGATGATGATGATGATGATGATTCACTGAAAGTTGTAGGGACAGGAAGCTACCATGTTCCTAACCTCACAATAACAGTACACATTATGCACCATCATACAGCAGAGGATCACAGCATGTATTTGTATCTGCTTGGTGACATGATTGCTATTTGAAGTCTGGATCCCCTGTTACATACGATAGTATATTAGGGGCTGGATTTTAGTATGAGCATGGGGCCGGCAGCCAGCTCCCAGTGTACATGCCCCTGCCACACCTACTGCTCTGTGCTGCTGCACGAAGCTGACATGCTGAAATGGTATGTCCCTTGAGGGGGGGTCAGAGCTGAGGAGCAGGTATGATTTTATTGAATGATAAGCTATCTATAGATCCTAGAACTGCAGTGTACAGCTCTGCTTCATCATGTAGCAGGACAGAAACAGTACTAAAAAGTTTTCTCGCCCTGGAGTTTCCCTTTAAGTATTTAAGTGTACTTTAATACAGATAATATGGGCAAAGTGTAGTGCACATGAATGTTTAACACATAGTCTGATTGTCCACCCGTAGAAAAAATATTTGTCATTTCTTTCTGGATAAAAAATGGAACTTAGTGAGGAACTTTACATAGAGTAGGTGCTAACATTATACTTTCTTTAAAGCCCTTTAAAAAAATATTTCATTGCCCATCTGAACAAATGGACATGTTCAGAGAAAAAGATGGGGAAGTTGATTTGAACTTTCTTCTCATCTTGTTGCAATCTATGGTCTCTTCAGTGGGCCAGCTCAGCTCTATCCAAGTCCAATTTTTTAGGGGAATTCAGACAAAACCACCTATCTAACAAGGCTGGCTTCACACCACGGCACTACGGTATTAGGTCTGGGGCTGTCCGGGGTGAACCTGACAGCCCCGGACCTGATTTTACTGTAGTGCAGCCCTATGGGGCCAGATGGAGCCAGATGGCAGCTATCTGCCATCCGGTTTCCATCTGTCTGGCAGGATCCGGGTGTATTCAGATTTTTCTCCTGGGGTGAAAAATCTCCCCAAATTGGATCCTCCCGGATTCTCCCAGATCTGGGGCAATTCGGCGCTCCCTAACATGGGAGTCTAAGGGGCTGGATTGCCTCGATCCGGGAGGATCTGGGAACTGGACACTGGTGGCTGAACTTCAGTATCAGGGAGCTGTCCCCTGTGAAGTGGTTCAGCACCATTTCACAGGGGACAGGTGCACACAGCTGAATCCGGCTACAAACAGGTTCTGTTTGCAAATCAGGTCCGGGGCTGTCAGGTTCACCCCTGACAGCTCCGTACCTAATACTGCTGTGATGTGAAGGCAGCCTAAAAAGAAAGCTGTCAGTCACTGATTAGCACTGCCAACTTGCCTGAAAAGCAAAGTTTAAATGTATAGTTAAATGTAATTAACAATAGAGTTGTTGCTATTACCAATTAAAGGGCTTTCCTAGACTTGTTATATGTGAGAAGTATTACACCTGTATTGGTTTCATCCTGAATGTTGTTAAGATAAGTTCATAAAGACAGAATTAAATACGTTCTTTATGGCAGTACGATGGCACGCTGTTCTTCACGGTCATTATCATCTGCAAGATAACATTATTGTTCACATTTATGCTTTTTGTGCATTAAAAAATGTTTATAGGATTAAAATAAAATAGAAGCTGTAAAACCAGTTATAAATGCGTTAAACACACACCACATAATCCAAGAAACTTGCAAATTGATTTTTAAATCACTTAGGCTAGCTGTTAGTATCAGATAAATCTGATGGTGGTGTGATATTACTATAATTAACACTTGGAGATTTCTGAGTGCTGAGGATTAAAATAAAAAGATAGTGGAGATGGAATTGGGACAAAATTATATAATGATTATTATCTTAGTATTTTTTATCAGCTGTTCTATTCTAAATTGTTGTCCATCACTTTAATTAAAATTCCAAAAATAATACGTTTATCTAATATCAATACAGATTTGTGCGGCGGACATCTTTAAGATGTCGGCATAACATAAAATGCTTCAAGAAAACGCTGAAGTTGTTTTTCCTGATATGTCTTCTTTGGTATCTTCTTGATGTTTTTTGTGCCAGCTGTGCACCCCCTGGACTTTATAAAAAATTATATGAAAATTAATGAGCCGCTTTTAAATGGGGGCTGCCAAAAGAATTGTCAGGTCACTTGTTTTAGCAGCTTCATATCTGTGCGTAAAAAGATTCAACACATACACAGCAAGTCGTTTGTAGATTGCAGTGCTTATGTTCAATATTTTTAGCACTCTTATGGGAATGTGCACACGATCCGGTGGCCCTAGGTGTTGGGAAGTCATGGGTGAACGAGGTGAGAACGCAACCGCCCTTTGCCCCCAATCTGCATTTGTACCGGGGCAGCTTTTCCCTGCATTCACCCGATGGAGAACGCTTCCAACTCCGCAGCATTAAATTAACATGCTGTGGAGATGCAGAAGCGCCGCAACCCCATTCACTGTTCTGGCACTGTACAACACAGCGGTAAGACACTGCATTGAAAATTCTACTGTTCCGGAGAGTGTGCATGCACCGTTAGGTGCCTTTTCAGGCAGTTTCCAACTGACAAAGGTGTTGTGTGCAAAAACCCTAACAGAAATTTTGAATAAAAAAAAAAACAACACAAAATTGAGATCTTTAAAGTTTTTTTTAACCCCTTAAGGACCAAACCTCATTTTTGCAATTCTGACCAGTGTCACTTTCTGAGGTTATAACTCTGGAACGCTTCAACATATCCCAGTGGTTCCAAGACTGATTTTTAATGACATATTGGACTTCATGTTAGTAAATTTAGGATGATATTTTCTGCATTTCTTTGACCAAAGAGAGTGTTTACATGCAGTGACAGGTCACCATGACGGGTATAGCCGTCATTGGTCATTAAGGAGTTAATGTAATGCACATAGTTAACATTGTAAAATTAAAACATTAGAAAAATAAATCAAAAAGTTGTACTATATTTGTTCTTTCAATGTTTGTACCCCTAAGAATTTTTTGACCAGGGTAACTGCTCTGTGGCTTCCCTCAGGCTATGACATTGGTTGTCCTTTATTGTGTAGAGTACCTATAATACATCTCCTATATATGTATGGTATGACAGGAGGAATATGTTGGGGATTTACATTCAGTGCATTTACAAAGAGATATTTATGGTGTTTAAAATGTAGAATCTAAACACATTTTGATCAGAGCCGTAGTCTTTAAAACATATCCTGGCATTAATGTAAAATATGGCACACATCATGATAATGTACACTTGTTATACAAGTGTTTAAGTCAAAATGAAGAACATGTTATTCGTTAAAAGAAATCCTGTCCAATAACAGCTTAACATGTGTATAGATGATGTGATGTTGCATTGAGCCAGCGTTGATGTAAAAGTTTTATTTTTACTTCTATGAAATTATTACAAATCTCCATTAAGGCTTTTCAGAAGTTCTCCTCTTTCCAGTAAGACAATTGTGAAATAAAAAATTAAACAGTTAAATCTAAAAAGGTGACATTGCCGAGTGCTTTCAAATATTTCTCTTTGACAGCTCAGGAGCAGCAAGGACATCTTGTTGTAAGTTTGATAGAACTGATGCCCATTCAGTGAAGACAGAAATTTGATGAAATTGTGGCGGATGTGTTCACAACAGCTTGGCCTAGAAGATGACCTAGAGAAATAATTAAACACACAACCTTACTGTTACTGAATATTGCATGAAGGTATAAAAGTCTGCACATTAATGTTATAATGAGGATAGAATGTAATGTAATTATCTTAACCGGTGTTTCTTTCCAAAATCACTATCTACCATTCCTTTTAACAATTACAAAAACTTGTAAGGATAGATAGGGGGCAGCTGTAGTTGTCAAGGACCACCTGGTCAAGTCACCAGACTTAGAACAGTAGAGATTGAAATCATTGTTACAGCATTGAATAGCTGAGCTGGATATTTTGGATGACACCTAAGGTAGGATGGAATAGTGGAGCTGTTTTAGGCAAAATGTCACTTTAGGCATGGAACTACAGACCTGAGTATGCTAGATTACACCTTCATTATTGAATGATTTTTTTGTGACATAGCACAGCTGAGTATGCAGGATAACACCTGGGCGACGCAGAGCACCGCATGCAGACAAGTAGTTTAAGATAGTAGAGCTAAGCATGCAGACAGGCACCTTGGAAAAGCAAAGTTAAGTATGCAGGCAGGCACTATGAAACAGAAGAGAAGAGTATGTGGACAGTCATCTTGGACAGGAGAGCCGAACATGCAAGCAGGAACCTTGGTCTAGTAGAACCGAGTGACACAGCATAACTTAACTAGTCAGGGGGCACTCTAGTGGCAAAAAGCAGAGTCCAGAAACATGGCAGCATCACCACCTAGGCCTGTCTATAAAGCCTTAATGTGTGACATCAGAGGTTTAAATTATGGTAACCCTCAGTGCATGAGAGCAAAGAGAGTCAGCCATGAGGGAAGGTGTATGCAGATCGTGCTGGAACTAGGACAGGTAAGTAATAATAGTATGTTTATCCTTACCTCAAAAACACTGGTCAGCTATAGAAAATTAAACTTTGAAATATTACTTATTAAGTTATATTCCCATATTTCTTCATTTGAAGCATGAAATACTTAATTACATAGAATATTTTTTTAAATATAGTAATAGTGTCATGTAAGAATATAAAGATAATGGGTCAATTACACTGAAGTTTCCTTTGTAGGGCTAATTACAAGTGAAATTTGTCATTCAATATTATATTTCAGAACTGCTCAAGGCAGTTGGGTCTGTGCACTAATGATCAAATGAATAGTGTTATTACAACTGCAGTATTAACATGATTGGCACTAGATTACCTGAGCAGAGATGTAAGTACCTCTAGATCACTAGGACAGGATTTAGTACCATGGTGTATTTTGTATATAGTTCATACAACCCTCTATACACTTCTAGTAACTGCTTTACCTTAATATCCTGGAATCCTAGTCCTCACTAAAGATGTTGCCACTATTTTCTGGCACGATAAAAGATGACATCTTAGCATATTGTCCCTTAAAGAGGATCTGTCACCAGGTCAAAAGGGATTAGTTTTTTTGGCTTATTTTAATCTAATTCTCTTCTGATTATGATTTTTTGTATGTTTTTAAAATGAACCCATGACCTTTTTTGGGCGTGCCCAAACTGTGCCCACCAACTTAAACATACTGTAATTGGGCTTCCTTTAACCCCTTTATATCCCCAGACTTGCCTTTGCATACCTCATAAATCAACTTTGAATGTGTCCCGTGCAGTAAGTGAGTTGTTAAGGGTCTAATGGGGTGCAGTACACTTTGGGCACAGCTGCCCTGCTGACTGGAAAACCCGCCCTGTTCTATTGATAACACTGCCCCTCCTGGTTATGTATGTGAATGACATAAAACGTTCATTCACAGATCTCGCGCCAGCGCAGTGGCATGGGTCACTGTGTTCTATTAAAGCCACACAGTGCCCAAAGTTTCACGAGATTTGTGAAGTCTCGTGCCTGGGCAATGGAATCTCGCGAGATTTTGAGCACTGTGCGGCTTCAATAGAGCGCAATGACCCACACCATTTCGCAGGCGCGAGATGTGTAAGTGACATTGTATGTCATTCACATACATGCCCAGGAGGTGTGGTGTTTTCAATAGAGCGGGGCGGGTTTTCCAGGCAATGGGGCAGCTCGGACTGTAATGAGGCACGCCCCATCAGACCCATAACAACTCATTTACATAACGGGCAGGACACACTAAAAGTTGATTTATGAGGTATGCAGAGGCAAGTCTGGTGATATAAAGGAGTTACAGGAACCCCAATTACAGTATGATTAAGGTGCCGGACACAGTTCATAATGCCCAAAACAGGTGACAGGTTCCCTGTAAGTCCAACATACAATGTCAGAGATACAGGCCTTTTTATTTAGTTTTCAGATTTTTATACTCTTTACCAAGGGGACATTGCTCACAGAAATCTCTGGGTCAAGTGTTTAGACTGATCTGCGTTATTACCCTGAGAGTCATGTTGCCTTGGAAAAGACCATAAAAATTAGCTCTGAATAAAAAAGCTCATATCTCAGGAACAGTATGGCGGGTTAAAGAAAAAAACAACAACAAAGAAAGCATACCCAAGGGAGCAGCGGGATTAATTTCACCCCAAAAACCTGCCATTTCTGACTTGATGACAGGACCTTTTTAACAATCATAATAAAATAATATCTTGATTGTCATCAAGGGGTTAATGAATAAACAGACCGATCCTATTAAATAATGTGTTTTATGGAATACTAAATCAGCTTGATAGATTCCACACTTATACTAAAAAAATATAGCTTCATTTTTTATACTGTTGATAACTTTTTCATTGCTTTTATGTAATACCCTAACATTACAATCGTGATAAGATAGTAATTTTATTTTGCAAGCTATTGCAGTAATATTTGATATCTTCAAATGTTATAGCTTGTTCAGTTTCATTGAATGCTTCGCTGCAGATCAATTTGATTTTGTGGCTATAAATTGTATAGGAGAATATCTCTGAGGTGCTGGAGCTAATTGCACTTTCATCATATTTTGTACCTTGGAGGTATAAGCAATAAGTGTTTTCTTTATTGGTATAGCACTTTTAGTTTGTTGAAAGAAGCCTATATGAAAAGTGTTGGCCTACATTTGTTAACCGTTAATAACACCTTTAACTGAATAATGCTGCATGCTGATTTGCAAAAATGACTGTATATGCGAAACGTTACTTTTTAAACATCCTTAAAGGAGATCAGAAAACAGTCTGTGGACTAATTTGTATTTTTAGATTAATCCTCTTTTAACGTTTGGTTAGATTTTGGATGACTTTCTGAGTCATTAAAAAATTGTGAAATTTAGCAGTTTTCACTCAAGATCTAGGTTGATGTATCCTGCTCGTATGTTTAGATCCCTCCTCAGCAGTTATCTCATTATCATCACAGGCAGGATTACAGGGAAGAGTAAGGGTACCGTCACAACTGTCGACGGCCCCGGAGATGTCGGCGGCGACTGGTGGGAGCGCGCACGTTTTTGGCGTTGATGTCTCAAAACCCCAGCGGTGATGCAGTGCAATGGGAGGCTATGGCTCCCATCGCCTGTCAGGTCGCCGGCGGCCGTTTACATGGGGCGATGTGGACACATCGCCCCAGATCGGAAGCCTGGTTTCAGAGCACTGCTCTAAAACCAGGCGACCAGTAAAAGGCGTCGCCATCGCCCTTTACATTAGATGACGCAGGGGCAATGTCGCTACGTCTGACGTGGCCTTCACAGAATTGACAATAATTGATGGGCACCACTCTCTCTTTCTGTGCTGTAAAGTGTGTACAGTTCACTGGCATCGCAAAAACACTTTACAATGAAAGACAGATAGTAAAGGGAACCAATCAGCAGTTTTCTGCACTATAAACTAGAGGCAGTGCTCTAATGGCGCTGTGATACTGACTAAAAGCATGCCTTTAGATAAGAAATCTGAGGCTTGCTGAGTAACCAATGTTCAAAATTTCCAAAATGATGTCATTTGCGCAATGGCTTAGGCATCGGAATGGGACATTGTGGGTCAGGTCTCCTGAAATCATTCCTCCCCTCTGCTTGACTCGCCTTGCTTTTGCTTATATTTTGCATTGCTGCCACCATTATCACAGTGGGTACTTCTTTGGTGAATTAGGACTTGGAAGTTTTCAATAAAATAGCATCGGAGTCAGTGTATCCGCAATGCACTTGCTCCAGCATTACTTTACTCTGACAGGGCTCTACAGATCCCCATTTCCCAGATCAGTGGGGACCCCATCTGTTAGACCCCTGATAATTAAAACCACACATCCTAAAGTTATGGGACAACGTTTGATCTTCATAAAATACAAAGTTCTTGTTTATGGCTGCCATATACAATTAAATATGTGCTGATATAGTAGCTGCTACTGCGAAAAAACAACTTAAATCTAAATATTTTATGGAGTTTTAACAAGTAAGTGTGATTAATTGAATGTTAAAATTATAACATTTAGTAACATATTTTATAATTTTCATTACGTAAAGCATACTTTTAACATGGTAACTTTCCAATGTTTTCACCCTAATCAACCTTAACAAAACTGCACTTGTTGTTAATGATGGGTCACATAGCAGCTAAGATAATGTTCTTTTTTGTGCCATATGACTTATTTTCTCACATTTTTCTGTGTTCTTTTAAAAACTGCATTTTAAGGCTGTGTGGGCAAAGCCAAGAGTCTTCCATCACTTTGTGTGTATTTCCACAGCTTCTGAGAGAAGGCTTATAGGGAGCAGGGTGACAGCAGAGAAGGGATTAACAGAGATCTAAGCTGTGTGGAGCCAGATGACAGATCACAGAAGCTTGTGCGAAGGAAAGAGACATTTACACTGCTCCAGACATTCTGACATTAGCAACTGTATGCTGAGCTAATCTGATACATTGTTTCCTCACCAGCTGCAGTCAGCAGTGTAGGCTACACCCCATCCCTTATATGGTTACGTGCCTCATATTCAATGTGAAGATGGATCTGAATGAGAGTGAACATATGTCTGCTTCACACACAGTTTGTAGGGACACCTTGTGGAAGGTTTATGAATGGTTTCCTTTCATATTTCATTAATAAAGTATATTTGAAAGTTTATTCAAATCACTTGCTCTACATTATTATTAAATAAAAATGTAAATGGCAATTACGCTTTTAATGGTTGTTGAAGGGAGTATGTCAACTTGCATAATTCTCCAGAAGTAGATTTTTACCCCTTACTATGGAAGCCTGCTATCACCTTCCCTAGCAGGCCAAATTTTACAATTCTGACCAGTGTCACTTTATGAGATAACTCTGGAATGCTTCAACACATCCAAGTTAATCTGAGATAGTTTTTTTTATGCCAATTTGTACTTCATGATAGTGGTAAATTTAGGTCACACGTTTTTATGTTTATTTGTGAAAATGTTTAAATGAAGGTAATTTTTTTATCTTAAACTAGAGAGTTTATGACACACCTGCCACCAGGACCGTGGAGTACTTGAAATGGGCTGAACAGTTCTTTCTGGGGATGTCACAGTGGTGGGACCCGGTTCCGTGGCCCTAACCATGTCATAAAATGGGTGAAATTTATATGGGGAATTATTTTGTGACGCCACCTGTGGTATTTGGCAATTGGATGGCCGATTCTGCAGTTCAGATCCACTGAGGCAGTTGACAACGCAGCAAAGATGTTTCAGCTCTCCACCGATAGAGCGGGGCCCCAGGGCAGTTCTGGAGTCAATTTGATGATAGTTACTGTTGTAGCACAGGGCAGGTGATGCAGCAAATAAATCTGAGGACACAGCAGGGTGCAGTTTTCACACTTTACTCACAGTTCTCCAGGTTACAACAACCAGGCGGGTTCTGTGTCCTTTGGGTCAGGACTCCAACCAACTCTCCGGTAACTTGAGTGTACTTTACCCGGACCCCCTTCTGGTGTACCTATCCAGGTAATCTCACTGTGCTGGCTCTCACCCTCCTGCCCTGCGCCTTACACAGTGTCCCCAGCCAGCAGCCTCGATTCCTGTCGGGTGACATCTTCCTGATCCTCTTTACCCTATGCGGCTGCCTTTTTAGCGAATGTGTGTGGACGTGGCTGTTGCACATACAGATACCACACCCTCTGGTTTGCTAGTTGAGTCCTACAGTCTCTCCACTACTCTGGGGCCAGTCCCTGCTGCGACCTGATCCCTCCACCTGACTACAGTTGGTGTGGATTATGTGTCTCCAGAGCCCCTCACTGGCTCCTCCGTCTCTCCTCTTGTTTCCCTTGTCCTGGGATGAGCTCCTCTCCACTCCAGTCCCTAGGATGTCTCAAGCCAACTAACTGACTAACTGACTACTCACTGACTAAGGTTTTCCTCATGTTCTCTCCACTTCCGGATATTCTACCCTTCTCCAGTTCCTCCACCCAACCCTCTACCTAGTTCCCCCTTCAGCCTATGATGAAGCCCTCCCTCAATAGGGTCCACCCAGATCTCCTGGCCTGGGGTGGTGTGGTATTGGGTGCGGGTGTGTGGATACCGGGTAGTGCCCCCTCCTTACTTGAGAGTGGGGTACCACACCTATGGCTGAGGTGCAATACCTCTGTGGTGACTTGACTCTCAGGGGCGCCACATTTATGTAACACATTATGGTACCTTTACACACCGCCACCGCGGGTAGCAACAGGTAGGCACCGCACAAGCACGCGCGCGTTTTCAACGGTTGCTAACGGTACCTGTGCCGCAAATACACGCCGCCACAAGGTGCTCCACAGAAGGTATTTTCGTTCTCCGGAAGTGCCGACGGGTGCCGCAGGTTACCTTCTGTGGACCACCTTCCCTGATTTACACGCCGCTACAACAAGGGAATATGGGCGTACATATTGTGCGCCGTAACTACATAGACGTGACAGAGTAGTGTATTACGCGATGCTCGTACGGTGATTGGACAATGCAATAACATCATGATTGGCCAGCCAGCGCAGGGAGGCTGGCTAATACATGACGCTATAGCAAATGTGTATTGTGACTGGTCAGCTTGTTAAATATGCTGCCCTGTGCAGGGACAGCCAATGGGTACACAGTAGTCCCCACCAATGATAGCTGATGGGGCGTGGTATACATGACACTCTAGCACGCCCCAGGTAACTCAAATACCGTGCCTGTGCCCCGATTACATGCCGTCACCATAGGGGTTATACCTGCTTGTTCTTCAGCACGGCTGAAAGACAGGTATCCAAAGAGACAGGAAGGTACAACCTGAATTACACGCCGCCACTTCGCGGTGTTTTGAAGGTAAAAGGTACAATTGTCTCCGACACCTGCCGGTTTCTACCTCTCGGTGGCGGCGTGTAAAGGTACCATTATAGTTTATACTTTGTAACATTTTCCACTTGTCTACTTTTTATCTGCATCATATTGTACATATTTTTTGTTAATAAGTTAAAAGGGTTAAAAAATTGTCAGAAATTTCACATTTTTTCAACTAAATTTACAAAACCAATTTTTATTTGCCTATAAGGTAGAAGATACCAAAAACTGAAACCATTTTAAAAATTGCACCCCTCAAGGTTCTCAATACCACATTCAAGAAATGTATTAACCCTTTAGAGGCTTCAAAGGAATTAAAGCAATATGAACAGAAAAAATGAAAATTTTAGTTTTGCCAACATAAATGTTGTTTTAGCGCCAAGTTTTGCATTTTCACAAGTGTAGCAGGATAAAATGGACCCCATAATTTGTTGTGCAATTTCTCCTGAGTACGGCGATACGTGATATGTGGTGGAAAGCTACTGTTCGAGCGCATGGCAGGGCTTGGAAGTGAAGGATCAAATTTGATTTCGGAGCGCCATTTTGGATAGAATAGCTATTGGACGCCATATCACATTTTCAGGACCCCTGATGTGGCTATATAGTGTAAAAAAAAAACAAGTAACCCCATTTTGGAAACTAGGAAAGCAGTACAAGAAAGAGGTCTGTAGGAGCGCTAAAGGAGGACCAGGAATCTTATTAAGATATATACAGTAACTTAACTTTATTTGTCCTCCGTATCCCACAACGCGTTTCCACAGTAATTAGTCTTCCTCAGGTGGACCATTTTTACAAGGGTAACAGGGGAAAATAGTCCATATAATTTCTTGGGCAATTTCTCCTGAGTATGCCGACACTTCATATGTGGTGTACTGTTCGGGCGCACGGCATGGTTCACAAGGGAAAAATCGCTATATGAATTTAGAAGCACCAATTTGGCTGGAATAGACTTCAGACAAGATGTCACATTTGAAGAGCCCTTGACATGCCAAAACAGCAGTAAACCCATTAGGGAAGCTATATCTCTCATGGAATTCCACTAGGGATGTAGTGAGCAGTTTTAACCATCTGGTGACTTTCGGTATAATATACGGGAATACAATAAAATTAAAAAAATACATTTTTTTCCACTAAAATATTGCTTTGGCCCCAAAGTTTTATTTTCGAAATGGGTAATAGGAGAAAATGGACCTTACAATGTTTTACGCAATTTCCCCAGAGTGTGCTTATACTCCATATGAGGTGAAAAACTACTTTTCAGGCACAGTAGTGAAAGCTCAGAAGTGAAAGACAGCCATATTGGATTTAAGATTTTGCTAGAATGACTTGGGGGTGCCTGTTCATATTGGCAGAGCCCCTGACATGCCAGAACAGCAGACCCCCCCCCATAAGTGCCCCAATTTTACAAATTACACACCTCAATGAATTCATCATGAGATGCAGTGAGCATATTAAAACCACATGTGTTCTAGAGAATTTTACTTCATTGGACAGTGAAGAAAATAATTTTTTTCACTAACATTGTTTTAGCCCAAAGATTTTCATTTTTATATGGGTTAAAGAGAAAACAATTATTTTGTTGAGTAATTTCTCCTTAGTGTGCCAATTCCCTCTTTGCAATCAAGAACTACTTTGGAGGTGCAATGCTAAGAAAGGAAGGAGCACCATTTTGGACTTCTGAATTGCTGCAGTGCCCAGTACATTGTTGTGCTTGTACATTGTGCTCAGCATGTACTTCTGGAGACACGCGCCCTATAAACTATAATGGGTTTCCTCACTACATTGCCAAACACATGGATGCTATATGTTATTAAGGCACATTGTGGTATTTGAAGGGGAGGGAGTGCAGAATTTGTTAGCTTTCTTTTTGGGGGTAGCCATATCACTTTTGTAGAGCCTTTGTGCGACCAGTAATGTTGACGCCCTCTATATTTCCATTAACAAATGACGAATCTGATTAGGGACTTGTTTTGTTGTGGGTTGATTTGTATTCTGTTGATTGCATGACCCCTTCTGCTTCATTACAGTGAATTTTCCGTTAGGAATTTTATCTGAATCATGTTTTTCAGAGATTTACTCGTAAGCCTCAATGTAAGGGACCAGTATAGATGTGAATGTGTAAATGTGAGCTGAGCCTTACAGCAATTTTTGGAAGGCAGAATGAACAAATCAACAGCAAATCACAGGCCGAGCAGCAAATCACAGGCCAGCAGCCACCAGACAGCCATTCACGGGTCAGTAGCTGATGTCATGCTCCGACGTTAGCTGCTTGTCTTTGATTGGCTGCCAGATGATGGCCTGTGATTGGCTTCCAGGTGCTGGCCTGAGATTTGCCGCTCAGTGGCACCATACACTTATGGCATCTGAGGCAGGGAGATGAGAGAGACGCCAAAATACATACATCGGCGGGCACTGAGGCAATGGCGGGGGCCTGGAGGATGAGTCACCGCTGCATGCCCCGGTCATCTGATCAGCTGGCATGCAGTTCTACAGAAAAATTGTATGCCTCATTTTTGGGGGGTGCCTTATATTCACCAGCATAGCAAATTCCCCTATTACCTCTTATTTTCAGGGGCGCCTTATTTTCGGGGAAACACAGTAATATTTTTAATCTCTTTCTATACCGCTTTTTATGAGGCAGAATCAAAAAGAAACAAATTTAGGAATTGTTTTCTTTTTTTTTTACACCGTTCACAGAGTCATAAATTTGATATGACAGCTTTACTCTTTGGGTCAGCACGATTACAGCGATACCATTTTTATTTACACGTGACTTTTGATCACATTTTATTCCTTTCTTTTGTTGTATGATGAAAAAGCAGTGTTTATGCACATTTTACAGTGCTCACTGAAGGGGTTAAGTAGTGTGACATTTTATAGAGCACGTCACTCCAGATGCGGCGATCAAATATGTGTAGTTTTTTGTTCATATATTTTTTATTTAAATGTATACATTTATAGGTATCATTTTTGTTGCTCTTTATTTTGTTTTTGTTCTAACAATTTTTACTTACTCCTTATGAGGGGCATTACCTTTTACTATCCAGATCGCTATTATAATCCATTGCAATGCATCGGGGACATGATGATGACCCTGGGTTGCCAAGGCAGCGATTGGGTTTACGTGATCATGTCGCAGTGGTCTCAATCACTTGGGAGAAGAGCGCATTCTCTCCCAGCCTCCTAAATTCTGCAAATGCTATGACTCGCAGTTTTTAGCAGGTTTAACCCATCATCTACCAATGTCCTTTTTTTGGGACTCCTAATCTTTTGCTTCTAGCAACTAAGATTTTATAATTAGGTCCAAGTTTTTTGTGTTGTGTTTGTAAAATGAATGTTTTCCAAACAGGAAATCATGTCATTGTCATTTTTAATTGAATATTCTCCCACCCAGAGAGCTTTCATACACCAATTTTCGAAAAGGAAAATTGCTAGTTTGGCAAGTAATGGGTTAACTGCTCAGAGCAAGAGCCGGGTCTTGGCGTTAACATAAGTCAGAGACGTGGCAGCGAATGCGCTGGCACAACTTTTGTGCCCACAAAATTGGCAGGACGTACCCCAATTACCCTAAGTTGATAACACCTCGGCAACCAGGACGTACGGGGTACATCTAATATCGGGAAGGAGTTAAAGGAAATCTGTCACCAGGTTTTTGCCACCTAATATGAGAACAGCATAATGTACAGACACTGGCCCTGATACCTGCAATGTTTTCATTACTGCGTTACTTAGTGTAGTTTTGATAAAAATCAATGTTTTATCTAAAAGTGATTTTCATTAGAGGACTAGTAAACCTGCTGCCAGGTTATCAAACACGAGCTCTATATCACCCAATACCCATCACTGATTGTCGTCATCTTTCTATGTACACTATCCATGGGCAGTCAGCTACCAATCAGTGGTGTGTGCAAGGTACACAGAGCTTTACATTTAGAGACCTTCTACATCTGCAGCGGCTAAAACACTAATGTTATAAAGACGACAACAATTAGCTTAGTAAGGGACATATTGATAGTATCAGGGTTTTTGCCTCTCCATCATGGTTCTATCAGATGGGTAGCAAAAGCTTGAAGATGAATTCCCTTCGAAGATCAAATGTTATCCTTAAAGATTTTTTGTTACTGACATATATGTATTTTGGGTTAGAAATCATTTTTTTGCAATTGGGTTTCATTAAACGTTTTACACCAATTCCCTTCTGTAGTCTCTTTGTTGCATTACTCGTTACTTGGCTACAGAATGAATTAATTTATAATCTGCCACATGATAGTTTATAATGCTTCTATTTTTCTTTTGCTGGAGCTCCTCTGAGTTAGTTCATGAGTATTGATAACATCTGAGTTGAATGTAATGTGCTTCAACATCCCCATAAGGGCCACTTTACACACACCAACTTATCTGTCCAACTTCTGACCAACTTGCTGGTTGCAGTGAAATCATGGACACATTGCTCCATTTTGTGACTGTGTACAATGGAACAATGTGTCCATGATTTCACTGCAACCAGCAAGTTGGTCAGAAGTTGGACAGATAAGTTGGTGTGTGTAAAGTGGCCTTAAACAGCCCCATCTCCCCATCTGCATCCCAGCTTCTATCTCTCACCACCTCTCTTGGCCTCTCACAGCTCTCAACCTCTGAAACACACAAAGATGGTAACACCCTTGACCTGGTCTTTGTCCAGCTCTGTTCAACCTCCTCCTTAGATAACTCACCTCTTCCTCTCTCTGATCATAACCTTATCTCCTTCACGCTCACAAATCCTCACCCACCCGAGCACACCCCTACCTATCACACTTTCAGAAATTTTCAAGCCATTAACCCTCATATATTCACAGACTCTCTTCTCTCATCACTGTCCCCAATCTACTCCTTCTGTCCTGATCTGGCTGTGAATCACTACAATAACTCTCTCAGAAGCTCCTTGGACCAGGTAGCACCCCTCACCCTCAGAACCTCCAAACACAGAGTAAAACAGCCCTCATTCGCTTCACAAACTTGATTCCCCCAGCAATGGTCTTGGAGTGCTGAACGCCTATGGAGAAAAACCCGCACACCAGAAAACTTTATTCACAATAGATTTATGCTAAGAACCTATAACTCTGCCCTTCACCTTGCCAAACAGACTTACTTCACCACCCTGATCTTCTCACTATCCAACAATCCAAAAAAACTTTCATTTTCAGTATTAAAGTGCAGTTCCCTATCACTGACCTCTGTGGTGATGATCTGGCTTCTTACTTCACAGAGAAAATAGAAAACATCCATCAGAAAATCAGCTCTCGGCCTCCAAGCGCTGCTACTACCATTTCCCTCCTCATTTCTGTCTATCACCCAATCTGTGCTCTACACTCTGGAAACGACTTTAGACTAACATCTGCATTAATCCAAACCTCGCACTCCCAACTCCAAGCCTTCTCCCGAGCTACACCATTTCTCTGGAATGCTCTATCACAAGAAATTAGGTCTACTCACAACTTACATTAGTTTCGGGTGCTCCCTAAAAACACATCTTTTCAGGGTGGCCTATCATGCTCCCTAGTCAAAGTCATTTGAGACGTAGTCTATTCACTCCACCGGACTCAAAAGCATTACAAAGAATGGCTGGTGGCCACTCATGCAACTCTCATCTATTCCCCATTTCCTCAAGTTGGCTGGACCATCATTGTAAATAAGCACCTCTACTTTGTGTCACCCCCACCTTATTGTTAGATTGTAAGCTCTTATGAGCAGGGCCATCCTTAATTTACTTTGATTATTTTATTCTTTGATAACTGTTACCTATCACTGTTTGTATATGAACCTGTGAATTGTAAAGTGCTGCAGAATATTTTGGCACTACATAAAGATGATTATTATTATTATTATTATTATAGACAAAGTGATTGTAGAAGTCCAATTATAAAAAAGTTATAATGAAACTGCATTGCAAACAATAATATTTAGGTCTCAATGCAAGCATTTATCTAAAAAAGAAAGAAAAAAAAAGTAGGTTCTTAAGGAGGACATTTCCTTTAATTGTCTTATTGGTATTTTGACCAAGTAAATATTTGTATCCAGTAATAGCCAACACTAAAATTCCAAGAATAAATTTCATAAAATGTTTGTCTGCTTTGCTTTAAAAGGTTCATTTGTGGTTTTGAGCAAATGCTTCCATGTTGTTTCCATTAGACTAATGCACTTTGTAGTTACCGCATAAAGATTACCAAGTTTGCTTGCTGTTCAGATATTCTGGATAAAGTTTAGTTTGTATTTCTACATGTCATGTTGCTTCTGATTTTTTTTTTTCCCGGCTGACCTGATCCCTTCAGTGAGAAAAAAATGTAGTCAGGCGGATTTTCCTTTTGAGTTTTGCAGTTCTGTACAACTTATTTTTCAAAACAATTTTTGACAGTTGAGATATCTGTATGGAAGAGATGAAGTATTTATATATCTTTCCATATATTCTAGAATTAAAAAAAAAATCTTTGGATACGTTTCTTAAATATTAAATGGTGATGTCTGTAAAAAAAATTGTACCGATGGTAGACCATGTTTAAAGGGATCCTGTTGCAGATTTATAGGAGCCCAGGAGCAGGGGACCTCAGATGTTTAACATGTCATGGTTGCTGTTCTGGCATAAGGGTGCAGGGGCCATGTTCCATGGGTGGTCTATGAGGCTGATTGTTCCCTGCTATCTACCCCCACACAGTGTCCACAGCCAATGGAATGACCACAACTAGTGATGAGCAAGTGCTAAATCATATATTTGACCGTAATATCTTAATTATAAGGCCCCCCACACATAACCACTTCAGAAAAAAGAACCCGGAGTAAGGCCAAAATATTTTTGCAATCAAAAAACAAGCTTTATTAATAACATAAATCAGCTCAAAGCAGAGATGTTACAAAAAGCAAGCTCACAAGCAGTGACCCATCCAATAGTACATCACAAGGTGCAAGGAATCAAATTCCACATATCTCTAAGCCAAAATAGCCCACCTACACATAACATTGCCACCTCCCCATAATGTATACCAAGTGGTACCAATCACAATAACAACAAGGCAATGAATTGGGTCAAAATAACTACCTGCTTGTGGCTGCCTCCCCTGACGCGCGTTTCGCGTTAGCTTTCTCACAAGGGAGTCCACAGCCAATGGAATGACCACAACTAGTGATGAGAAAGTGTAATCGTTACTATTTGCTACTCGCGCGGATAGTACGGTATTTGCGATACTCGTTACTCGGCGAGCACTCCTGGTGCTCCTCAGTGATGTGTCGATTGTCATCGATCTGACACAAATTGACAGCTTCCTTCAGTAAACAATGGGAGCAGGCATCTCACTCTTGAATTTTAGGGTCTCTCTGGGGGCACAGCAAGTTGTTTTATACAGTAGAAACGCAAAAAAGCCCACCCTCCTGCCATGCCCCGGAAAGACTTGTGTTATGGCTGGATGTGTGTGGGCAGAGCCAATCACTAACTGACTAACATTACACTGTGTGCAGAATTATTAGGTAAGTTTTATTGTAGAGGATTATTTTTATTATTGATCAACAACTATGTTCTCAATCAACCCAGTAGACTCAAAGCTTAATATTTTTGGAAGTTGGAGTGTTTTTTTTTAGATTTGGCTATCTTAGGAGGATATCTGTGCAGGTAACTATTACTGTGCAGAACTATTAGGCAACTTAATAAAAACCAAATATATTCCCATCTCACTTGTTTATTTTCACCAGGTAAACCAATATAACTGCACAAAATTTAGAAATAAACATTTCTGACATGCAAAAACAAAACCCCAAAAAATTAGTGAGCACTAAAGCCACCTTTCTTTATGATGACACTCAACAGCCTTCATCCATAGATTCTGTCAGTTGCTTGATCTGTTTACATATCAACATTGCGTGCAGCAGCCACCACAGCCTCCCAGACTGTTCTGAGAAGTGTACTGGTTTCTCTCCCTGTAGATCTCCCATTTTAGGAGGGACCACAGGTTCTCTATGGGGTTCAGATCAGGTGAACAAGGGGGCCATGTCATTATTATTTTTTCTTCTTATAGACCTTTACTGGCCAGCCTCGCTATGGAGTAGTTGGATGCATGTGATGGAGCATTGTCCTGCATGAAAATCATGTTTTTCTTGAACGATACCGACTTCTCCCTGTACCACTGCTTGAAGAAGTTGTCTTCCAGAAACTGGCAGTAGGTCGGGAGTTGAGCTTCACTCCATCCTCTACCCGAAAAGGTCCCACAAGTTCATCTTTGATGATACCAGCCCATACCACTACCCCACCTCTACCTTGCTGGTGTCTGAGTTGGAGTGGAGCTCTCTGCCCTTTACTGATCCTGCCTCTGGCCCATCCATCTGGCCCATCAAGAGTCACTCTCATTTCATCAGTCCATAAAACCTTTGAAAAATCAGTCTTAAGATATTTCTTGGCCCTGTCTTGATGTTTTATCCTATGTTTCTTGTTCAAAGGTGGTCATTTTTCAGCCTTTCTTACCTTGGCCATGTCCCTGAGTATAGCACACCTTGTGCGTTTTGATACTCCAGTAACGTTGCTGCTCTGATATATTGCAAAACTGGTGGCAAATGTCATTTTGGCAGCTTCACGCTTGTTTTTCCTAAATTCATGGGCAGATATTTTGCACCTTTTTTGTCCAACACGCTTCTTGCTACCCTGTTGGCTATTTGCCATGAAACGCTTGATTGTTCGGTGATCACACTTCAAATGTTTTGCAATTTCAAGACTGCTGCATCCCTCTGCAAGACATCTCACAATTTTGGACTTTTCAAAGCCCGTCAAATCTCTTTTCTGACCCATTTTGCCAAAGGAAAGGAAGTTGCCTAATAATTAAGCACACCTTATATAGGGTAGTGATGTCATTGGACCACACCCCTTCTCATTACAGAGATGCATATCACGATGATTTACTTAATTGGTAGTTGGCTCTCAAGCCTATACAGCTTGGAATAGAACAACATGCATAAAAAGTATCATGTGTTCAAACTACTTATTTGCCTAATAATTCTATACACAGTGTAGACTTGCTATTCAAACGAATATGTGAGTATTAAAAACTACTTATTACAAGTACTGTATAGCGAGTGCAAATATTTTGCTACTTGCTCATCACTAACTGCACCGGTCTTGGTGATAACAGTTGCTTTTACTTCAGCAGGAATGAGGGAATCTAACATGGAATAGCTGTTTCACAGTCTCACGTGGTTAGGCCATGGCAATACAGTTTGGAGTTGAATACTGAAGTGCAATTGGGGTTCTGGAGCTTTAAGAGCACAGATTGTTTTAGATGAAGTACTTGAATGCTTTTATAGGAATTTCCAGAGCCTTTTGTAGATTTGAGTAGAAAGATAGATGTAATAAGGAAATTGTGCAGACCTGTAATTCCAAGGGTTTGTATTGCAGCTAGTCCAGGCACATGCAGAGGTACTTGAAAGCAAATGTAAAAAGATGCCCAGTGTGCTACAGAGACTGGATGGCTGGTGCATGGACAATCGCGTGCAAGCCTCAAGTGTTGAAATGGGATGAGGGACCATTAATCTTTTCCACCTGCATGCAGTAGGTTTTTCAGTATAATCAGTATGTCCTACTGGCTGAAGGAGCATATGTAGATCTGAACCGCTGCGAGAATTCAAGATAAAAAGTGTTTATCATACTGTCTGTGTAAGGGCCCTTTCACACTAGCGTTTATTTGAAATCGCGGCAGATGCTGTGAAAAAAACGCATCTGCCGCGATTACCGCATACCGGCTGCACTTGCGACACAGTTGCGGCACAGTTGCGGCAAGCCCCATACAATGTATATGCGGGCTTGCGGCAGGTGCGGCAAGTGCGGTTTTGGCACTTGCGGCAGGTGCGGCCGCGAAAAAAAAAACGCGGTCAGCCGCGTTTTTTTCGCGGCCGCACCTGCCGCAAGTGCCAAAACCGCACTTGCCGCACCTGCCGCAAGCCCGCATATACATTGTATGGGGCTTGCCACAACTGTGCCACAACTGTGCCGCAAGTGCAGCTGGTATGCGGTAATCGCGGCAGATGCGTTTTTTTCACCGCATCTGCCGCGATTTCAAATAAACGCTAGTGTGAAAGTACCCTAAGACAGAGAAGGGTCCTAGGCCCTGGGCCTTGCAGGAAATCTTGTGGTAAATGGAATCTCCACATGTACTCTGCTCCCTGAGGGGGCTTGGCCAGAACTGGGGAATTCCAGCTCCGTCTAGACAGTTAGAGGCTGGAAGTAGCTCCACCTATTAAGCCATATGACTGAGTCACTGGCCTAATAAGACAACACCCAATTTACACTTCAGTCGCTCACAATGTAAGGTAATTATAAAACCATACATTTTCACCAGTAGATGGAACAGAACAAATGAGAAATACATTAGATATAAATGCATGTCCATATCTAAAGCCCACAAACTAAAGAGAATAAATATAGAGGGGTAGCTAGTGAGCAAGTTGTAGTGTGCGGGAGATACTCACAGTCCAGAGGTACTTAAAGGGAGAGACACAATCTGGACTGGGTCCCTACAGATTCATCCAGTCCAAATAACTTTCTGACTCAATCAGAGCCTGGCTACATGACTAAGGACAGGTATACCGTATTTTTCATTTTATAAGATGCATCGGAATATAAAATGCATCCCAAACATGGTGAAGGAAAAGAGAAAAAAATATTTTTTAATATTATATTGGGTCAGTCTTACAATGCTAGTGTCCATCTTACAATCCCTATATATGTCCCACCGTCCTGGCACATGGTCCCTCATCCTGAGATATAGCTCCCCCTTCCTGATATGGACCCCCCCCATCCTGAATATGGCCCTTCATCGTGGATATGGTCCCTCCATCCTGAATGTGCCCCCCCCATCCTGGATATGGGTCCTCCTTCCTGCATATAGCTCTAACATCCTGGATATGGCTCCCCTATCCTGAACTTGGCCCCCTTATCCTGGTTATGGCCCCCTTATCCTGCATATGGCCCTCCATCCTGCATATGGCCCCCTATCCTGTATATGGCGCCACATCCTGGAGATGGCCCCCTTATCCAGGATATGGTTCCCATATCCTGCATATTGCCCCCCATCCTGGATATGGCCCTGGTACATGGCCATCCTACCCTGCATATGGCTTCCCTGTCACTCTGTTTACCCCCCTGCTGGCGCATGCAAATAATTAATGGCTGATAATTCACCCTCTGCCACTCCTTTCCTGCAGCATCACCACCATCTTCCTGTGTCTGTGCTGCTTGGCATCCAATCATATGACCGAGGAACATAGACATAATGTCACTCTGCAGTGGAGGGTAAGTTATTAGCCGTTTACTATTTTAGTGTGTGCGCCAGCAAGGGGGGCATATAGAGTCATGGGGGGCCATATACAGGATGAGGGGTCAGTATACTTTAGGAACATATAATATGCGCCACTCCCTCCACCTACCTCTCAGTGTCAGGTTCAGCACTGAGGTGATGGTCAGTGGGATGCAGTGCATATTATATGAGTATAATGAGTGGGGGCATGTGACCACAGGCGGATGCCACTCCAGAGCTGCCCCCCTCCCCTACAGCACAACATGTATTATATAAGACACACCCTCCACTTTCACCCGAAATTTGGGGGAACTAAAGTGCATTTTATAATCTGAAAAATATGGTATTTTGCTTTGAAATACTCTGATATTTCAGAACAAGCAGTTTGGAGACCCAACAACAGGCAAAGAGGACACTAATCCGTCACTATCACAGGTGATTCACAGGTCTCTTGTTAACATCAAAGAAGCTTGTTAATCAGCGTGAGCGGCGTGGGGAAAACCCTTCAGATAGTGGTGCCTGACTATTGTCTGAGCATTCAAGTGAAAAGCATACTTGACTACAATTGTTCAGGGATTTTCAGATTCATGTTGCCAGTGATTTAGACAGTATGACTTGAGTGACAGGTTACATATAAATATAACAAACCAAGCAGCTGGCTCATTGCTGGTTCATGTAGTTCTTTGTTGGAACGGCTGCAGCCATGATCTCATATCTACAACACATTACTGCTGCAGCCAATCGTTGGCCTCCAGTGAGGTGGGCACCAGTTGTAGACAAGACATTGCCACCATATACCCATCAAATAAGAATTCAATTTTAATTGTAAACAGACAATGCTTTTGGTGGCATGAAATTATACAAGCAACCCAGACCCAGGGTGATGGAGCTTGCAAGTGTTTTATTCTAAGTGTGTTTTGTCTTAGTATTTGAATTGAAATTCAGTGACTTTGGAATCAAGTACTTTAGAAGGGAGTCACTTGGATTAATTCACTGATTTTATTTATTTGTATATTTTTACGTGTTTGTGCAATGAAAAATATTAAAATGTGCACCATTATTGACAATATTATTCAGTGTACACCATGTCTCATGTATGCAATTGTGCCGCCCAGCTTAGGGGACCGGGATACCCGGCGCAGGGTCCCTTTCCTTGGGGGAGTCACTGGTGGCTGGACCCAGGCCGTGGCCCCAGGCTGGCACACTCCTAAAAGGGGGTATTTACAGGGGATTTAGAAGTTTATATAATTTATAAAGTTTGTAGATGTTATTGTCGTGACGCCACCCGGAATAATGTGGCTATATATGGCCACCGCTGCCTTGTACTGGCCAGGGGATGATGGTGAGAGGCAGCTGAGATGGTATAGCCCTTTTCCGGGTAGGGCTGTAGGGTCCCCTGGACAGGTGATGTTAAAGTTAATGATGGATGAAGATGGAAGTATGGTGAGGAGATGTTAAGGACACAGACACTTACTTGATTCACAGCAAATTCTCTCAGCGGTGATGGTCCCAATCCTGGATAGATGGTAGCTGTTAAATCAGAGGCTGAGGCACAGATGAGGTTTAACTGGTTTACTTTCAACCAAACTATAATACAACAAGTCCCGTCTCCGGAGTCTGCAATAGGGGTTCAGTTGCTCAGGCCCCACCGGGTCCTTTACCTCCTGCTTGCGCTGTCTATGTGGCCCTGCTGCCGTGTGTGAACTCGCTGCCAGCCCAAATCTGTCCTCTCTGGGTCCCACTCAACAGGCAACTTGAGTCCTTTGTCTCTCTCTGCTTACCCCCTCCGGGAGTACTGCTGAACTCTTAGTATGTTGCTGTGCCTGGCCCTGTGAAGCTTGTTGTTACTGTGGCGCCCCTGCGATCAGGTGGCCACAGAAGGGAACTGCAGCCAGGCAGGTAGGACATGGTAAACACTACACCCTCACAGCCCACATCCCCACGCATAGAGAGGGTTCACATCCAGCTCTGAGGTTAGACACTATATGAGACCAGAGGAGTGGTGGATGAGGAGTGGGTTGGGCACACCAGAAGGTCAGGTGACTGACAGTATATAGAGAGGGGGAGGAGTGAAGGAAGTCAGTAGGCTGAAGTAGCTGAGATGCCAAGACCTAGAAGTAAGCCATGGTGCTGAGATGCAAAGACAGAGAGAGATTGCACGTCCTGGAAGAGCCTAAGCTGAGGAGCGCAGACCCGTACTGAGCCAATGCGAGCCAGATGGGGGGGAAAGCCCGTCCAAGATGCTGAAACCACCAGGAGTGTGACAGACAGAGAAGGGACGGTGCAACCCGTGCCCTAGACAGCAGCTGAAGCTACTGACGGCAGGTGGAGAAGCCCTCCTAGACACCGAAGGAAACAGAGGAAGGAGCCTGGCAGAGCCTCACGCTAGAGGACTGTTGCAGGCTGGGCTAAGGCAGAGTGTCAGCTCTGAAGGGGGACCGACGATTCACCCGGTATCCCCAGATTCACTGACGGGGAGCTTTAGTTTCAAGCTGGAGTTCCTAACCCAAAGGACAGGCAGCTCAGTGACGCACTAGGACTCACAGAAGCCCGAGTCACCGCTATACTGTTCAGCGTCCGCATACACCCGTGTAAGACGGAGAAAGAGAGTAATAGCCCGGAAAGGCACACTAAAAGACTGTGTGAGGGGTCACAAGGAGAGAGGAGCCTGGCTGCAGGAGAGAAGGGAACCCGGAAAGGGAGAATGCAACTGAATGTTAAAGGGGTTGTCCGGGTTCGTGACATATCCTCAGTGTATATCCAGCCTGCCTAATGCTGACAATCACTCATGTACTTCCTGTCAGTATTCTTCACTGTTCCTGAGATATCAGTAATCTGCTTCTGAAGAAACCGACCAGGGGGTGTGTGCTGCCATGATAATGTTATCTGGAAGTGTCCTCCTACTCTACTCCAAGTCTGCCCTCCAGAGAACAACCCCGCCCACTACAGCAACAGGCCCTCCCTGTCCATATGATGAGCCCTCCACACATTACCAAATCCTCCCCCTACAGCATGGATCCCGGAGCAGAGAGCAGAGAGCAGACCTCCTCCCAGCCACACGTAAGGCGAGTGTGCAGAGCAGACAGGGCTCGGCTGCTGTTATCAGTGATTCCTTCCCTCAGTGTGGAGCGAGGACTGTGCCAGCCACTGATGGCTGCCTGGAAGCGTCTCATCTTCACAGGGGTTGGCAATCACACTGGCACACTGTAACAAAGTACTGCTGAGTGAAAGACAGTTCATGTCTTCACACAGGGGCAGACTTGGTGCAGTGTAACAGCAGCCTGTCCAATCAGTGCCTGCAGAAGAATGAAGTGTTGGGGATGTTTGTATGGAGTATACTGTGTATGATACTAAGGATTCTGATACTAAAAATATAGGGCTTGTCTGGGGTTGTTGAGGAGCCCTTCCTTCCTTCTATCCTTCCTTCCTGCTATCCTTCCTTCTATCCTTCCTTCCTTCTATCCTTCCTTCTTTCCTTCCTATCCTTCTTCCTTCCTTCCTTCTATCCTTCCTTCCTATCCTTCCTTCCATCCTTCCTTCTTTCCTTCCTATCCTTCCATCCTTCCTTCCTTCCTATCCTTCCTTCTATCCTTCCGTGAACCTGTATCCTTCCTTCCTTCCATCCTTCCGTGATCCTGTATCCTTCCTTCCATCCTTCCGTGAACCTGTATCCTTCCATCCATCCTTCCTTCTTTCCATCCCTCTGTGAACCTGTATCCTTCCTTCCATGAACCTGTATCCTTCTTTCCATCCTTCCGTGAACCTGTATCCTTCCTTCCATCATTCCTTCCGTGAAACTGTATCCTTGCATCCATCCTTCCATCCATCCTTCCGTGAACCTGTGTCCTTCCTTCCATCCTTCCTTCCCTCCATCCTTCCATGAACCTGTATCCTTCCTTCCGTGAACCTGTATCCTTCCTTCCTTCCATGAACCTGTATCATTCCTTCCATCCTCCCGTGAACCTGTATCCTTCTTTCCATCATTCCGTGAATCTGTATCCTTCCTTCCATCCTTCCTTCCGTGAAACTATATCCTTGAATCCATCCTTCCGTAAACCTGTATCCTTCATTCCATCATTCTGTGAACCTGTATCCTTCTTTCCATTCTTCCATGAACCTGTATCCTTCCTTCCATCCTTCCGTGAACCTGTATCCTTCCTTCCATCATTCCTTCCGTGAAACTGTATCCTTGCATCCATCCTTCCATCCATCCTTCCATGAACCTGCGTCCTTCCTTCCATCCTTCCTTCCCTCCATCCTTCCATGAACCTGTATCCTTCCTTCCATCCTTCCGTCCTTCCGTGAACCTGTATCCTTCCTTCCATCCTTCCGTCCTTCCATAAACCTGTATCATTCCTTCCATCCTCCCGTGAACCTGTATCCTTCTTTCCATCATTCCGTGAATCTGTATCCTTCCTTCCATCCTTCCTTCCGTGAAACTATATCCTTGAATCCATCCTTCCTTCCGTAAACCTGTATCCTTCATTCCATCATTCTGTGAACCTGTATCCTTCTTTCCATTCTTCCATGAACCTGTATCCTTCCTTCCATCCTTCCGTGAACCTGTATTCTTCCTTCCTTCCATCCTTCCGTGAACCTGTATTATTCCTTCCATCCTTCCGTGAACCTGTATCATTCCTTCCATCCTTCCGTGAACCTGTATCCATCCTTCCGTCCTTCCGTGAACCTGTATCTTTCCTTCCGTCCTTCCGTGAACCTGTATCATCCCTTCCATCCTTCCGTGAACTTGTATCCTTCCATCCATCCTTCCTTCCTTCCATCCTTCCGTTAACCCTGTATCCTTACTTTCATCCTTCCGTGATCCTGCATCCTATCACTTTATAATGTTTGTAGCTGTAATATGTAGCAAGTGCACATGGACGATTCACCTCTGCCAGTGCTGGGAAAGACAAGCTGCACTTTATTTATGTATTGTTCCCTTCACCTCCGGGCAATTTTCTGCTTTCCGTTTTTCCCTCCCCTTCTTCCATAACTTTTTTATTTTTCCGTCAATTTAGACATATGAGGCTTGTTGTTTTCTGCATGACGAGTTGTTCTTGTGAATCACGTCATGTATGTTACCATATAGTGTACAGGAAAATGTCAACAAAATTCCAAGTGTGGTGAAATTGCAAAAAAAAAGGTAATTTGCAATTAAACCTTTTGTTTCTTGGGTTTTTCATTCACCATGTTCAATATATGGTAACACTGAGGTGTCGGAATGATGTCTGGGGTCAGTACTATATGGTAACACTGAGGTGTCTGTATGATGTCTGGGGTCAGTACTATATGGTAACACTGAGGTGTCGGTATGATGTCTGGGGTCAGTACTATATGGTAACACTGAGGTGTCAGTATGATGTCTGGGGTCAGTACTATATGGTAACACTGAGGTGTCGGTATGATGTCTGGGGTCAGTACTATATGGTAACACTGAGGTGTCAGTATGATGTCTCGGGTCAGTACTATATGGTAACACTGACGTGTCTGTATGATGCCTCAGGTCAGTACTATATGGTAACACTGAGGTGTCGGTATGATGTCTGGGGTCAGTACTATATGGTAACACTGAGGGGTCGGTATGATGTCTGGGGTTAGTACTATATGGTAACACTGACGTGTCTGTATGATGCCTCAGGTCAGTACTATATGGTAACACTGAGGTGTCGGTATGATGTCTGGGGTCAGTACTATATGGTAACACTGATGTGTCGGTATGATGTCTGGGGTCAGTACTATATGGTAACACTGACGTGTCGGTATGATGTCTGGGGTCAGTACTATATGGTAACACTGAGGTGTCGGTATGATGTCTGGGGTCAGTACTATATGGTAACACTGAGGTGTCGGTATGATGACTGGGGTCAGTACTATATGGTAACACTGACGTGTCGGTATGATGTCTGGGGTCAGTACTATATGGTATCAATGACGTGTCGGTATGAATAATTGAAGAATTAAAGAAACAAAAAAGAATTGCGCTCTTGCACCATTTCCATGATCCGCAGTGTTCATACAGTCAAACATTTATTCTGACAATCAAAATCTATATCCATTTTTATTTTAAAGAGAACCGTCACCCATTTTTGTGTATTAAAATAAAAGCTCCTTTTTTAATCAGGGACTATGCTGCTTTCTAACAAGGAGGCTATTTTGCCCTGACTGCCCCGTAAACACAATAAATAACTTACACAAATCTCCAGCTCTGTATAATATTACCTGTTTCCGGTCCGATGGGCACACTTGCAGCTTGGTTAGTCCTGCCTCACCCGCTGTCCATCCCGCCTCTCCTGCAATCTGACTGCCCGTCCCCTCTTCTGAGTGATGTGGATAATGCCTCCTCGGGAAGAGCCAGAAACTCATCCAACCATGAGCAAGCTGTAGGGGTCTCTGTGGCGTCGACACATGAGCGCAGAGGGATTTAAATCACGGGCCAACACCGCTTATTCTTCGGTGCCGACCAATGAGCGCTGTGGGTGCGTGATTTCAATATCGCTTAGCAATCGACGCAGTCAACAGTGACAGTTGAGCGGCGCGGGATTCAAAGCTTTGAATCCAGTGCCGCTCATTGACTCAGCTGGCGGCCAAGGAGCTCGTGGGATTCAAATCCCTTGCCACCATACTGTGCAAACCATTGATCCACCATATACAGTGCTAACCACTGAGCCACCATATACAGTGCTAACCACTGAGCCACCATATACAGTGCTAACCACTGAGCCACCATACAGTGCTAACCACTGAGCCACCATACAGTGCTAACCACTGAGCCACCAATACAGTGCTAAATCACTGAGCCACCGATATACAGTGCTAACCACTGAGCCACCGTATACAGTGCTAACCACTGAGCCACCAATACAGTGCTAACCACTGAGCCACCATACAGTGCAACCACTGAGCCACCATACAGTGCTAACCACTGAGCCACCAATACAGTCTACCACTGAGCCACCATATACAGTGCTAACCACTGAGCCACCATACATGCTAACACTGAGCCACATATACAGTGCTAATCACTGAGCCACCGTATACAGTGCTAACCACTGAGCCACCGTATACAGTGCTAACCACTGAGCCACCATACAGTGCTACCACTGAGCACCATATACAGTGCTAACCACTGAGCCACCATACAGTGCTAACCACTGAGCCACCATATACAGTGCTAACCACTGAGCCACCATACAGTGCCAACCTACTGAGCCACCATATACAGTGCTAACCACTGAGCCACCTAAACACCATGAGACATCATATACAGTGCTAACCACTGAGCCACCATATACAGTGCTAACCACTGAGCCACCATATACAGTGCCAACCACTGAGCCCTAAACACTGAACCATATACAGTGCTAACCACTGAGCCACCATATACAGTGCTAACCACTGAGCCACCATATACAGTGCTAACCACTGAGCCATCACATACAGTGCTAACCACTGAGCCACCATACAGTGCTTAACCACTGAGCCACCATATACAGTGCTAACCACTGAGCCACCATATACAGTGCTAACCACTGAGCCACCATATACAGTGCTAACCACTGAGCCACCATACAGTGCCAACCACTGAGCCACCGTATACAGTGCTAACCACTGAGCCACCATACAGTGCTAACCACTGAGCCACCATACAGTGCTAACCACTGAGCCACCATATACAGTGCTAACCACTGAGCCACATACAGTGTTAACCACTGAGCCACCATATACAGTGCTAACCACTGAGCCACCATTACAGCGCTAACCACTGAGCACCATACAGTGCTAACCACTGAGCCACCATACAGTGCTAACCACTGAGCCACCGTATACAGTGCTAACCACTGAGCCACCGTATACAGTGCTAACCACTGAGCCACCGTATACAGTGCTAACCACTGAGCCACCATATACAGTGCTAACCACTGAGCCACCATATACAGTGCTAACCACTGAGCCACCATATACAGTGCTAACCACTGAGCCACCGTATACAGTGCTAACCACTGACCACCGTATACAGTGCTAACCACTGAGCCACCATACAGTGCTAACCACTGAGCCACCATACAGTGCTAACCACTGAGCCTCCATATACAGTGCTAACCACTGAGCCACCGTATACAGTGCTAACCACTGAGCCACCGTATACAGTGCTAACCACTGAGCCACCGTATACAGTGCTAACCACTGAGCCACCATACAGTGCTAACCACTGAGCCACCTATACAGTGCTAACCACTGAGCCTCACTATACAGTGCTAACCACTGAGCCACCGTATACAGTGCTAACCACTGAGCCACCATATACAGTGCTAACCACTGAGCCATCACATACAGTGCTAACCACTGAGCCACCATATACAGTGCTAACCACTGACCCACCATATACAGTGCTAACCACTGAGCCACCGTATACAGTGCTAACCACTGAGCCAGAACATACAGTGCTAACCACTGAGCCACCATATACAGTGCTAACCACTGACCCACCATATACAGTGCTAACCACTGAGCCACCGTATACAGTGCTGACCACTGAGCCACCATATACAGTGCTAACCACTGAGCCACCAAATACACCATATAAATCTCGGAACAACAGGATACAGGTTCACAGAAGGATGGAAGGAAGGATACAGGTTCACGGAAGGATGGAAGGAAGGATGGATGCAAGGATACAGTTTCACGGAAGGAAGGATGGAAGGAAGGATACAGGTTCACAGAAGGATGGAAAGAAGGATACAGGTTCACGGAAGGATGGAAGGAATGATACAGGTTCACGGAAGGACGGAATAATGGAAGGAAGGATACAGGTTCACGGAGGGACGGAAGGATGAAAGGAAGGATACAGGTTCACGGAAGGATGGATGGAAGGATGGATGCAAGGATACAGTTTCACGGAAGGAAGGATGGAAGGAAGGATACAGGTTCACGGAAGGATGGAAAGAAGGATACAAGTTCACGGAAGGATGGAAGGAAGGATACAGGTTCACGGAGGGATGGAAAGAAGGAAGGATGGATGGAAGGATACAGGTTCACGGAAGGATGGAAGGAAGGATACAGGTTCACGGAAGGATGGAAGGAAGGATGGAAGGAAGGATACAGGTTCACGGAAGGAAGGAAGGAAGGAAGGATACGAAGAAAGGAAAGAAGGAAGGATAGAAGGAAGGAAGGATGGATACAGGTTCACGGAAGGATGGAAGGATACAGGTTCACGGAAGGATGGAAGGAGGGATACAGGTTCACGGAAGGATGGAAGGAAGGAAGGATACAGGTTCATGGAAGGATGGAAGGAAGGATACAGGTTCATGGAAGAATGGAAAGAAGGATACATGTTCACGGAAGGATGGATGCAAGGATACAGTTTCACGGAAGGAAGGATGGAAGGAAGGATACAGGTTCACGGAAGGATGGAAAGAAGGATACAGGTTCACGGAAGGATGGAAGGAATGATACAGGTTCACGGAAGGACGGAATAATGGAAGGAAGGATACAGGTTCACGGAAGGATGGATGGAAGGATGGATGCAAAGATACAGTTTCACGGAAGGAATGATGGAAGGAAGGATACAGGTTCACGGAAGGATGGAAAGAAGGATACAGGTTCACGGAAGGATGGAAGGAAGAATACAGGTTCACGGAGGGATGGAAAGAAGGAAGGATGGATGGAAGGATACAGGTTCACGGAAGGATGGAAGGAAGGATACAGGTTCACGGAAGGATGGAAGGAAGGATGGAAGGAAGGATACAGGTTCACGGAAGGAAGGATAGAAGGAAGGAAGGATACGAAGAAAGGAAAGAAGGAAGGATAGAAGGAAGGAAGGAAGGATGGATACAGGTTCACGGAAGGATGGAAGGAAGGATACAGGTTCATGGAAGAATGGAAAGAAGGATACATGTTCACGGAAGGATGGAAGGAAGGATACAGGTTCATGGAAGGATGGAAGGAAGGATGGATGCAAGAATACAGTTTCACGGAAGGAGGGATACAGGTTCACGGAAGGATGGAAAGAAGGATACAGGTTCATGGAAGGATGGAAGGAATGATACAGGTTCACGGAAGGATGGAAGGAAGGAAGGATGGAAAGAAGGATACAGGTTCACGGAAGGAAGGATAGAAGGAAGGATAGAAGGAAGGATAGGAAGGAAGGATAGGAAGGAAGGAAAGAAGGAAGGATAGAAGGAAGGATAGCAGGAAGGAAGGATAGAAGGAAGGAAGGGCTCCTCAACAACCCCAGACAAGCCCTATATTTTTAGTATCAGAATCCTTAGTATCATACACAGTATACTCCATACAAACATCCCCAACACTTCATTCTTCTGCAGGCACTGATTGGACAGGCTGCTGTTACACTGCACCAAGTCTGCCCCTGTGTGAAGACATGAACTGTCTTTCACTCAGCAGTACTTTGTTACAGTGTGCCAGTGTGATTGCCAACCCCTGTGAAGATGAGACGCTTCCAGGCAGCCATCAGTGGCTGGCACAGTCCTCGCTCCACACTGAGGGAAGGAATCACTGATAACAGCAGCCGAGCCCTGTCTGCTCTGCACACTCGCCTTACGTGTGGCTGGGAGGAGGTCTGCTCTCTGCTCTCTGCTCCGGGATCCATGCTGTAGGGGGAGGATTTGGTAATGTGTGCGGAGGGCTCATCATATGGACAGGGAGGGCCTGTTGCTGTAGTGGGCGGGGTTGTGTCTATGGAGGGCAGACTTGGAGTAGAGTAGGCTGACACTTCCAGATAACATTATCATGGCAGCACACACCCCCTGGTCGGTTTCTTCAGAAGCAGATTACTGATATCTCAGGAACAGTGAAGAATACTGACAGAAAGCACATGAGTGATTGTCAGCATTAGGCAGGCTGGATATACACTGAGGATATGTCACGAACCCGGACAACCCCTTTAAGAGCTGTGTAAAGAATTGCAGATGACCTGTAAACTGCTTGAAAGAACCTAAGTAAAGCTTTGGAAACCCTGCATTGTCTCCTGCCTGCTTCCATCTGCAGACCCTCTCTCCCATACAGGCTTGCACTGAGAAGACCTCAACCTGCAGAGCCACAGCCTGTCAGCACCAACGCTGAGGAGGGATCCCTGCAGCGTCTGCAAGTAAGTGTGCTCCAACAACACACACACACCATTGACTTTAAACCCTTACTGCCCCGGGGGATACAGTTCTCCCCACTAGAACTATACCATCCCGGCTGCCATTCCATCACCCCCGGAGGTTCTGCAGCAGCCGAGGCCCCATAGCTGGCCGCACCAAGTGGGTGGCGTCACCCGTGACATATCCCTTGTAAATAATCCCCTTTTATTGTGCTGAGCCAGGGACACGGTCCAGACCAGGCCACCAGTGACATCCCCAGCAGCAGATCGGTCCGGTACCGAGTACCCCACGTCCCTTGGGGCTCCACATTACCTCACGTTTTTCCGGTTGCTGTATTGTATATAACTAATGCAGCCACGGATCCGGTATCCGTATCTGCGCTTTTTATCTAGGGTAGATAATGATGCTACCCGATTCTGAAAGTGTTCCTCTTATCAGTTTTCTCCTCCTCAGACCGATGGCTTGGCCCTGGAAATTGTCAGTCAGTCCTCAGGAACTCAATGCAGCTCCTGTCACTCTGAGCTCCTGGCTCCAACTGTCTGAAAATTTACCTCAGACCAGTGTTTTATCTCTAGGGAAGTCTCTGGTGTCTCTGGAGCTCCCCCTACTGGCCAAAGGTGGTAGTGCAGTGGCATGGCTTTCTAAGTGAGTGCAACTATTATGATCTTATACTGTGGCTAATACCCGCAGGGGCGCCACACAATCCTGAAACAGTTATTTGTGGATTCATACTTCTTTGAAATATGTGTGTATATTAATCATGTGGAAGCCCTGAAAATGAATCTGAATTAATAACTTGCTAACTTAAGGGTGCGTTCACACATTACGTATTTGCTGCGTATTTTTACGTGAGTGCTGTTTCAGTTTTGTAGCCAAAACCAGGAATGGCTGATTAAAACCAGCAGTGGGTGATTAAATACAGAAGTGGAGCACTTGTTTCTATTAGGGCCGCTTTAGGCGGCCGTCACACGGTGCAATATCTTGAACGATATCGTTTAAGCGATCTGCTTTTGGATCGCTTAAGCGATATCGTTTGTGCATCGTTACGTGCGATCAAGCGATTTTACAATGTAAAATCGCTTGATCGTTACATCGCAGATATGGGAGCCGGAGCTCATATCTAGCGATCATCGCTTGTTCAATTTGCTTCATCGTGGTGTGTGACACCACGATGAACGATCTCCCAGCGGTAGAGCCTATGCTGGGAGATGGTATCTATGGTAAACTTCGGGTTACTAAGCGCCGCGCGGCGCCTAGTAACCCGATGTGTACCATAGTTACCAGCGATCTCGCTGTCCAACATCGCTGGTGAGTCTGTCTGTGTGACAGCTCACCAGCGATGTGAGCGATATCATTAGCGATCGCGCGTGTTAAAGAAGTTGTCTGATCTTTGTATAATCTGACCCTCCTAATAAAGAAACAGACTCTCTCTTGGAAGACCTGACTGACTGTGTCTTTCTCTTTGAGCGTCCATATATACCGGATCAGGTGCCGATCCAACTTTATTATTTTACAAATCAGTCTATTCTGGTTAGCATACGCATTGAAGCCCGGTTGTCGGCTCTATCACGCGTGCACGTGATCGCTAACGATATCGCTCACGATATCTGTGTGTGTGACGGCCGCCTTACACACACCAACTTCTGTGTCCAACTTCTGAACAGATCTCTGGTTGCAGTGAAATCAACACATTGTTCTATTCTGTGGCTGTGTACAAAATGGAGCAATGTGTCCATGATTTCACTGCAACCAGAGATCTGTTCAGAAGTTGGTCACAGATATCTGTGTGTGTAAAGCGGCCCTAATAGTGTAAATAGTATACACAATATTATCACTCAAAGTAACCTTGCTTTTGTAATGTAAGGGTACCTTTACACGCCGCTACTGGCGGGTGGATACAACCAGCTACTTCACGTGCACGAGCACGCATAAACGGTTACAAACGGTAATCGCACCACCTTTACACACCGCCACAAGGTGCGCTACAGTAGGTTACAGCTATCTCTAGATACACCGCCGGGTGTCTCAAGTCACCTTCTGTAGTTCATCTTACCTCATTTACACACCGCTACAACAAGCTAATATGGGCGGACCTGGTGCAGCAGGGACAAAACATAGGCGTGCCACAATTGTGGATTACGAGACGTCTGTACGCTGATAGGACAAAGCAAGAACATCATGATTGGGCAGGCATCGCAGGAGGCTGTTTAATACATGACGCTCGAGCAATTGTGTAGTGTGACTGGTCAGCTCCTTAAATATGCCTCCCTATGCAGCAACTACCAATCGTAATGCAGGAGCTTCCTCCAATGATCGCTGATGGGGCGCGGTAACCCGGAGCCTGTGTCACGCCCCAGCTACATACCAGGTACATAGCATGGTGTAGAAACAACCCTTCTGTTCCTTCTTTACACGCCGATACAGGTCGCTACAATCGGCTGTGTAGCCACCTGTTTCAGGGCAATGCTCGGAAACAGATGCATCTACTGCCGGGTGCCTACTACCGTCTTCAGACGCCGGGGTACATTGCCGATGCAAGATACATTTCTCGCAAGTAGCTGGTTGTATCCGCCCGCCAGTAGCGGCGTGTAAAGGTACCCTAAGAGTGGCATGGAAGCGTTCTTAGAATAGTTATTACAGATAGAAGAAATAGAGATATTACAAGATGCAAGAAGTGCATGTATATTTAATAATGTCAGCACTCTCATCAACAAAATTGAGAAAATACAATAAAAAGTTTGGAGATTTAAAGTGCCTTGCAAAAGTATTTACCCCCCTTTGCTTTTTACATATTTTGTTGCACATTACAACCTGTGTTTCAATATTTTTGTAATTCGATTTGTGTGTGGTGCATCAGCACTAAATATTCTAAGTTCGTGAAGTGAAGTAAGGCGGCCGTCACATGCATCAATTTCTTGAACGATATCGCTTAAGCGATCTGCTTTTTTGATCGCTTAAGCGATATCGTTTGTGCATCGCTGCGTGTAATCAAGCGATTTTACAATGTAAAATCGCTTGATTGTTTGATCGCAGGTTTGTGAGCAGGACCTCAAATCAAGCGATAATCGCTTGATCAATCTGCATCATCATGGTGTGTGACACCACGATGAACAATCTCCCAGTGGCAGAGTCTATGCTGGGAGATGGTATCTATGGTAAACGTCGGGTTACTAAGCCCCGCGCGGCGCCTAGTAACCCGATGTGTACCATAGTTACCAGCGATCTCGCTGGTCCACATCGCTGGTGAGTCTGCCTGTGTGACAGCTCACCAGCGATGTGAACGATATTGTTAGCGATCGCGCGTGCATGTGATCGCTAACATTATCGCTCACAAGATTGAAGCGTGTGACGGCCGCCTTAGGCTCTTTTCACATCAGCTTTTTGCTGATGTTTCCGGCAGATCCGGCAGGCGGCGTTGCATCTTCCGGATAACTGCCAACTTGTGGCCCGAATCCGGCAAGCCCCATGCATTGTCTATGGGGCTTGCGGTCGGGTGAGGCAAGTGTGGTTCTGCTGGATGTTGCAGTTCCGGCACTTGCGGCACCGAAAGAAACCTGCTGCTAGCATTGTTTTGTTTTCTCTGCCGCAAGTGCTGGATCTGCCACATTTGGCAGTACCGCACGTCCCGCACCCGATTGCAAGCCCCATAGACAATGCATGGGGCTTGCCGCAAGTGGTCTGTGATGGGAGGGGGTAGAGTAAAAGCAACTGGACAATAAATACCAGAGTACAGCCTTTGACCAGTGGTCCAAGATTTTGAAATGTCCTTAATTAATTTAAAAAGACATAAATCCATGTGAGATACCTCAAATCTCAAAGAATTAAAAAAGTTTGGGAATATGAACTAATGTTGACCTTTGGCACATTCAGAGCAGATATGAATGTCTCGCATGGATTTATGTGTTTTTACATTAAGGACATTTCAAATCTTGGATCACTGGTCAAAGGCTGAACTCTGGTATTTATTGGTCAGATACTTTTACTCTACCCCCTCCCATCACAGAACACTCTTCGAATCTTGGACCAAAAATTAATCAAGGGACATGAAACTGTCTGCTTCTTATCTATGGACGATACTGCCACAAATACAGTTTCCCACCTTCCATCTCTGACCATTATATGTCATGCTTCACCCCACCTAAATTATTTACTGCATATCCAGCCTCTATTTGTGTGTTTATATGTGTGTACATTCAGAATTTGTCTCATTACTAGCCTGATGAAGAGACCTTAGTGTCTCTATAGCTTGCTTTGATTTTTCTTACCATCTTTTCAGTTAGCCATTAAAAGGTATCAACCACTGAGGACTCTCAGATTCTAATATTTTTCTATCTACTGGCTTAGAGCCCTTTCACATCAGCGTTTTTTTCAAATTGCGGCAGATGCGGTGAAAAAAACGCATCTGCCGCGATTGCCGCATACCAGCTGCACTTGCGGCACGGTTGCGGCGCGGTTGCGGTAAACGTCATACAAGGTATAGGCGGACTTGCGGCAAGTGCGGTTTTGGCACTTGCGGCAGGTTCGGCCGCGAAAAAAAATGCTGTCAACCGCGTTTTTTTTCGCGGCCGCACCTGCCGCAAGTGCCAAAACCGCACTTGCCGCACCTGCCGCAAGTCCGCCTATACCTTGTATGGCGTTTACCGCAACCGCGCTGCAACCGTGCCGCAAGTGCAGCCGGTATGCGGCAAACGTGGCAGATGCGTTTTTTTTCACCGCATCTGCCGCGATTTGAAAAAACGCTGATGTGAAAGGGCCCTAACACGATACAAATATATTTTTTAAGTTATTGGAATGGCCTAGTCAAAGCCCAGACCTTTATCCAATTAAGAATCTGTGGATTCCTTAAGGTACCGTCACACCCGACAATATTGCTAGGCAATTTCATTGGCAATTTGCTGGTTGCAGTGAAATCATGGACACATTGTTCTATTTTGTTGTTGTGTACAAATAGAACAATGTGTCCATGATTTCACTGCAACCAGCAAATTGCCAGTGAAATTGCCTAGCAATATTGCCGCGTGTGACAGTACCTTTAGACTTGAAGATTGCTGCTCACCAGAGGAAACCATACAGCCTGAAGGAGCTTCAGCAGTTTTGCCTTGAGGAATGGGCAAAAGTCCCAGTGGCACAATGTGTTTAGCTCATAGAGACTGATTCAAAGAGACTTGCAGCTGCAATTGCCACAAAAAGAGGCTCTCCAAAGTACTGCCTTTAAGGGGGCTATGCACGCAAAAGTTTTCAGTTATTTTGTCCCATTTGTTTGCATTCCAATAATAAGAAAACAAAAGTTCACAATTGTAGGCATGTCTTTTACATGAACTGATGCAAACCCTCTAAAAAACTGAAATTCCAGGTTGTGATGTAGCAAAACATGAAAAATGCTTAGGGGGTGAATACTTTCCCAAG
>JARQOC010000005.1:451176524-451244024 GCA_033576535.1 Allobates femoralis | reverse complement strand
TTGAAGCCCAATGCGGCGCGGGTGTCCGACGTCACCCGTCGCCAGGAAATGACGCGAATCGCGTCAATATGCCCCCACTGAAGCCTGCACGGAATGTGAGAGTGGGGAGGCGCGCAGGGAGGCGCGATTTTGAATCTGCTATCAAGATCACGCCTATTCAGGCGTGATATCATAAAGAGGGGCTGCCTTGATGAGTGACTCTGAATACATAGTCACTCATTAGCATCAATAATGAGGTACTTATAAAACGTTTTTAATCACTTTGCTTAGGTGCATTTAGGAGCAAAAAGCAGTGTAGGGAAAGTGTTAATATGCACTAGGGACAGGTTTTAAGAGCTTTGGAGGTGTTTTGGGGGTGACAGGATCCCTTTAAAAATAAAAGGGCCCTTCTACAAGCATCCTGAATGGGACGTGCGTATAATATAAACTTATGGGAATAAAAAAGTTAGGAATGGAAGAGAACGACTATGGCTGAATAGAGCTCAGAGATGCAATACATTAGAAAAATTAGGCATTTAGAGAACCAAAGCAAGAGTTTAGTGACAGGGCATTACAAATTACAGGAGGTATAGATACATTGTGTAAAAAAATAAGAAAACAAATCTAGACAGGTAAGATTGAGACTGAGTGAATAATTGTCAAAGAAAATAAAGATAATCCATAAAATATTTCTCAACTGTATAAATGGTGAGAGACTCAAAAATGTTAGTGCTTTCTACCTCAAAAACAATTTCTGTGAAATGGTGGGAAATAATGATGGAAAACCAATCCACTAAACACCTTTTCTTCTATAGTATTTACACAGGAAAATCCCATGACAGGTGTCATGATCAAGGATATCGTAAATCCCCCATTAAATGTCATCTCTTTAATCCAGCAGGAGCTATGGCACCACCTCAAAAACACTACAACAAACAAATCACAGGGCATGAATGAACATAGCAAATATGGTGCCAATATTCAAAAAAGGGTCGAAAAATGAGTCTGGAAACACTGAACTTCTAAGTAAAACCTTCATTTTAAGGGAAATGTTTGAGGGTTTGATGATATGTTAGAGTATGTTAATAAAAATAACCTCATAATCCAATATCAACATCAGTTTATTTATTTACAGATTGTACTGCATTCTGCAGAGAAATCAACACAGATGAGGATAATTTAATATTACACTGTTATTTGCAGTGGATTAAGAAAGTACCTAAAACCCTGATAAAATGCCAGGTGTTTGTCTTGCAAAGAAAATTATACCAAGAATAATCATTTCAGAACTTTTTCCACCTTTAAATGTCACCTATAATCTGCACACTTCAATAGGCAAAGAAACTAATGTTCTGGGCTCTGGCTAAGCCACTCCAAAACTTTGATCTTCTTCGTTGAGACTATTATTTTATTGATTTGGAGGATGTTAGGGTCATGTCTTGCTGAATGGGGAAATTCCTTTTCATCTTTGACCTTTTAGCAGTGTCTGAAGGTTTTGATGCAAAAATGTTTGATATTTCCTTCACCCTCACTCCATTTGTCAAAAGACAGCCCTTAAGCTTAATGCTGCCTCCACCATGCTTCAATTTAGGTATAGCTTCTTTTATTATGCATATTGTTGGCTTTGTGTCAAATATAACTTTATGGAAATATGGCCAAAAAGTCCAACCTTGGTCCCATCAGACCATAATACATTTTCCCACGTGCTTTTGGCAGACTTGATGTAGGTTACAACAAAACATTACCTTTCTTGGATGTTATTCATTGGAAGAAAAGTCTCCCATTTTGTCACCTTACCCTACAGGCCACACATATGAAAAACATGGGGGATTTCTGTCCCATGCAGTGCACAACCACTACTTACCAGAAATTCCTACATATCCTTTAATGTTGCTGTAGGCCTATTGGCAGCCTCCTTGACCAATTTTGTTCTTGTATTTTCACACATTTTTGAGAGATGTCCAGATCTCGATAATGTCCCTGTTATGTCAAATTTAAAACACTTCCTGATGACTGCTAATGCCTTGGAACTTTTTTTGTACACTTATCCTTACACTTAACTTTTAACAATGAGATCCCTTTTCTGTGTTGTAAGCTATTTATGTAGCATGGCTTTTGTTGAAAAGTGCAACACAGGCTTGGTTCACATTTGCGTTCGGCACTGCAACATATGGGGCGCATACGCAGTGGCGAACACAGACATTTTCATATGAATGCAGCAGTGATTGTCCGCATGCGTTCACATAAAAATGTCAGTGAGTCTGCCCGACCACCCAGTCAGCGGTCTCTCTCGGCGGCCAGGAGGCGGAGATCAGCGGCGGAGATCTCCTCCTCCTGGCCCCCGTAGATGATCTCCTTCTTTGCCACCGCTGATCTCTTCCTTCCGACCGCCGCCGCTGTTTTGTTTAAAATAGGCGATGGGAAAGCCAGAGGCGAAGTCTTTTCACCGCTGGCTTTCCTGACGGCTATTTCAAATGAACAGCTGATCAGCTGACTTTACAATCGGCTTTTGTGCCGGCGATTTTAAATGAATCAGCGGCGGCCGGAAGAGATCAGCGGTGGCAAAGAAGGAGACCAGCGGCAGCGGCCGAGAGGAAGAGGACAGAAGATTAAGAAAGAAGAGGAAGAGAGAACGCCCTGACAGGATTTACCTGGGGATGACCTCAGATGACGTCATTTTTTGCTGCGTCTGTGCGCTTGCTAGCAGATGGCACCGCACACAGATTGAATCTCATTCATCATTTGTGCACAGCTGTCTGCTTGTGAATAAAGCAATCACACAGCCACACACAAAAAATCCAACATTTTGTGTTCGGACTGCGCATAAATCATGCGCAGCCAAACGCAAACGCACCTGAATGCAGCCACACACAGGCACTATGCGTTTCCATGTTAAACATAAGAACGCATAGTGCCTGCGTTTTGCTGCGCTCAGGGATGCTGCGTTCACAGTGCAAATGTGAACCCAACCTAAGAAAATGTCAGGAAAATCCTTCCAGAACACCTAACCTTTAAATGGATTAAACCAGAATTACTTTGCTAATTCTGAACACAACCACATCCCTGGAGGGTGTTAACACTTACACAGAATATTTTTTTTTAATTTATTCCTGTCAAAATGATTTCAGTTTCTCAATGGATTTGTATAGCTTATGGGTGCCATTAAAGGAGAGAAAAATCTGAATTATTTTTCTATGTATTAGTTGTTTACTTGACAAAAACCTAACATTTTAACAGGGATGTGTAAAACTTTTTATATCAGGCAGCATGGTGGCTCAATGATTAGCACTGTTGCTTTGCAGCACTGGGTCCTGAGTTAAAATCCTGCCAAGAACAACATCTACAAGGAGTTTGCATGTTCTCCCTGGGTTTGGGTGGGTTTTCTCCAGGCACTCCGGTTTCCTCCCACCCTCCAATGACAAACTGACAGGGAATGTAGATTGTGAGGTTATTGAGGAGAGTGATGATAATATAAGTAAAGTGATGCAGAATAAGATGGTGCTAAATAAACAAAGCATAATCATATTTCGTATTCTCTGTATGTAAGTTGTAGGCTTGGATGAAGAAATGGCAATTGATGTACAATCTAGATAAATCATCAGAGATAGAAGGAATGAAGCCGTACTCACCATAGGTATTTCTCCATGCGCTTTAATTCGTCAGGGATTCAGCTGGGCATGTTGCAGGTTGCGGGCTGCAGATGGGACTAAGGCCATCACGTGTGCAAAACGGCCATAGTCCCACCCCTGCTGAGAGCAGCTTTATTCCTTCTATCTTTGATGCATTATTTATATGCATTAAAGGAAGTTCTTTTGTAAGCATTGTGCACCAGAACAGGTGTTTTTTTATGTCTGGATCTACACTCTTATTTCCCATTTTATTGATCTGTGGTGCACAGAATGGTGGTGCCAGTTGGACTTTCTGTTAACTACTTTATGAATATAAGTGTCAATTATGGCTGAGGAAATAAAATGTACAATTGTGTACTAAATGTAACACTTGTAAAACAGCCACTGAAAAAGGCTTGGGCATATGGGTGGACAGCAATCTTGACTTTAGCGACCAGTTGATGTTAAGAAAAATAATTTACGAGATGCATTAAAAGAGACAAAGATGCTTATGATAAGAACATTATTTTCTCAATACAAGTCACTAGTGCTACCACACTTTAGAATATTGTCTACAGTTTTGGGCTCCCGAATACAAAGAAGGCATAACTGAACTACAGCGGGTGCAGAGAAAAGCAGTCAAGGCTATTAAGGCGAATATGTTGCATACAATACCAAGACAGGTTATCAAACTAAGAGTTATTCACTTTGGAAAACAAAGGCTTAGGGGCAAACCTATTACAATGTACAAATATATGAATGGACAGTACAGAGATCTGTCTAATGATCTTTTACACCTAAACCTTCAATGCTGACAATGGGTCATTCTCTAGAGGAAAGAAGGTTTAATCAACATGGCAGATGGCAATTCTTTTCGGTTTATATGCTGTTCATAGAAGCAAGGAAGATATTTCTGAATTTCAATTGCAATTGTGGAACAATTATAGATACCAGAAACTTAGAAACATATTAATCACAGCAAATACATAGGAGCTCTAATAAAAATCATAATTCAGTACCAAGATATATTACATATTATATCACATTTGTGGAAAAGTGAAAAGTCCTACGGTATTTGCCTTGGGATTTCTATGGCAACTGTTCTGCATTTCCTCCATCTGCCATCCGTTTCCTGTTCACTAACCCATTATTCTTTTATTCTCCTAACCTATCTGCCCTTTAACAATGAGACTTTGCAAAGCACAATTTTGGTGTCATTTACCAAGTGCAAATCGGTTTTATAGCCCTTTCAGCGAGTCTGTATATCTTGTTGTAGAGTGGATATACAGTATATTTTACTCAGATATAGAGTTTCTGAACATCACATTTGACATGGAAATTGTCCCAAGGCCATTTTGGGAAGTCATAAATTGTTTCTAGTCTGACAGTTTTTACCAGTCACCATAAATTACATACATATCCAGTTACATACGTATGGAATAAATATGTAATTTCTGATAAGTAATTCCAATTTTAAAATGCTGCTGAATGCATCAGAATCCTTCGAAGATTGACATTGTTCTATATTGAACATTGCCTACATGTCACTCTTGATCGTCATTTCTTACTAGCGGTCACTTGCAACATGAAATTTATGTGTATTAGAATAAAATAATTTCCACATGATGCATAAATCTTTCATGATCAACTTTCTCTAGATTTAGGGAAAAATGCTTTTCAGATTTCCCCATTTTTTTTGTAAAGATAGCATCCAAGTTCCAGGCCTTGTTAACTACAATAGACTTATGCTATTGGATCTTTCCAAAAAATCTCTTAAGTGTATAGTATATGTCGGCCCCTTCCCTGACTTCCATTCTTAGTGAAAAAAGAAATTAAACAGCTTGATTGAAGAATGATTGCTTCTTCAAAGGTTATTGGCATCAGAAGTGAATGGTGCCAGCCTATGGAATTAAGAAGCTCAGTTTATCCAAGACTTGAAGTAAATTCATGCGTGCCATCAGTTATAAATAAAGTTAATTCATTTCATGTCAAATCAAATGGAGGAATCACCTGTATATTAGTGAACTGCTAATCAAAACATATTGTAGGTATTAGGTATTGGACAGCGTTCACCCTGGCAACATTTTTAATGGAACAAGCCAATATTTATTAGCACCATAAACCATGGAGGGACTATAACATAAGACAGCCATTCTCCGGCACAAGGGTAAATACAGCTGAACAGTACACTATGTACAGCAGATTAATACTCTTATACGTCCAAAACCCAGGCAGGTATACATACAACACTCCGGCTGATACTTTTCTAATACTCCAGCAGGTATACATCCAATTCTCTGGCAGGTACACTTTCAGCACTCCGACAGGTGCACTTCCATAACTTTGGTAGGTATACATCCACCCACACTTAAGTCAGTATAGAATTTCTCCAGGTCCCACATTCTGGTAGACTGTCCACCATTAAATTGTATGTATCTTCTCTAGGACTGCTCAGCTCCTCAGCTCACTCCCCAGCCACTGTATTCAGAGGAACCTTGGAATGTCTTTCTCCAGCTAAAGCTCACATCTTAGCTGGTCATTCATGAGTAGGGATGAGTGGACCAATTGAAAATCATGTTCTAGGGGTTTAGCCAGACTTTTTTTTTAAAGTTGTGCATTGGACCTATACTTGACCAGAAACTCATTGGAACTCTGCACTGCACTTCACTGATTGGGCAGTTTTACTCTGCCCATATACCATCAGCTATAGGCAAAGCACGGGAGAGGGAGGGCAGAGCTTTGTCATTTTCTTTTTTTGATGCACACTACATCTGCTAATGCTGATTTTACCCCCAGTGGGAGCTGTTCAAACACTGTACTGGGCCATGCACCAAGTGTACTCAAGAACAGCGATGTTCACTCTAATAATTTGCATATCTAAAGCACCCAAACTCTGAACCGGAACACTGAAAATGTTTTAAAAGACTGTGTTGAGTAATAACAATGAACTTTGAAGTTCAGTTTGCTTATCCCTATTCATGAGCTTACTCAGCTCCCTCCACCAAGCTGAACCAATTTACTGGTTCTTTAGCAAAACACTGCATGTGCACTCCTATAAATGAATCTTTATTATATGGAAAATAGAAAAGCCTATATAACAGAAAAATATTTAAAAATGCACATGTTGACCTGGATCTTAATCCAAAATCTGGCACTAGTTTACAACTCATATGACCAGCATGATAACGAATGGAGCCGTGTAATATAAGAGATGTCTGTAATAGAGATAAACACTACCTCTAACGTGATGGGCTGTAGTATTCAATAATGAAAAAAGGTGCAATATACAGGTACAGATAGTAATTAGAGATGAACAATGCAATGCAAATCTAATTCAAATTGAATTTTGAAAAAATTTGCAGGTTCAGGTGAATTTGAAACAATTTGTGATTCCCCAAAAAAATGCCTGCCACCATTCTACACATTGCAGAAGATCAAATCAGTTTACAGAAGGCTGACATGACTTCAAGTGTGACCACGTTCGCTTCCTCGAAATGACCTGCAGCTATCATATGCTAAAAATGCAGCCAGTGAAGAGAAACTGTAATATCTGGTTTAAAAGACTAGGCAGGGAATGCAGCAGCCATTTTAAGGTGATTTTAGGATAAAAAGTACATCAAAGCTCATAGCTCAATAATAGAGATATGAAGTTAAAGACCTAAAACATTGAACAAATACTCCAGACTGCGTGGCATTAGGGTGGGGTGGGGTGGTCTGATCAGTTGCCCAGAGCTTCCATCCACAAAGGGAGCTCACTGCTCCTGCAACCCCTCCATTCAGTGAACAAAAGATGTACATCTGTGTAACATACATCCCCTGTAGTCCCGTCGCATCTCTCACACTCTGTCACGCAGTGTTGGGTGAGAAGTTGTGAAGGAGGGGTAGGGGAAAAACAGCAGTATACAGACACCAGGAACAGGAATTTTCCAGTAGTTCTTTGGCCCCGTCCTCCTCACTATGACTGGCCCTCCATAGTTGGTCTAGGATCTGAACCAACAGAGCAGCAGGACCTGGCAAGTCCATATACACAGTATATGCTGCATTTAGGACCGGCGTTAGGGGGGACAGACTGGGCAGTTGCTCAGAGCCTCCACTCTCTCAGGGGCCCCCAAAGGAGCTGAACTGAAAATAGCAATAAAATAGTAAAACAAGCTAAAAAATAAACATATTTGGTATTGGAAAATGGCAAATAAAGCTACCATATATACTCGTGTATAAGCCAACCCGTGTATAAGCCGACCCCCTACTTTTGCCGCCAAAACCTGGGAATACCTATTGACTCGTGTATAAGCCGAGGGTGGACCACAGCACAGGTATACAGCCCCCAGCAGTGTGGTATACAGCCCCCCCCCAATGGTATTTAGGCCTCACCAGTGGTAGTATACAGCAGCCTCCCCAGTGGTATATACAGGCCCCAGCAGTATATACAGGCCCTAGCAGTATAACAGCTGCCTCCCCAGTGGTATGTACAGGCCCCAGCAGTATATACAGCAGCCCCAGTGGTATAAAGGCCCCAGCAGTATATACAGCAGCCCCAGTGGTATATACAGCAGCCCCAGTGGTATACAGCAACCCTAGCAGTATATACAGCAGCCCCAGTGGTATATACAGGCCCCAGCAGTATATACAGCAGCCCTAGTGGTATACAGGCCCCAGTGGTATATACAGCAGCCCCAGTGGTATATACAGCAGCCCCAGTGGTATATAAAGCAGCCCCAGTAGTATACAGCAGCCCCAGCAGTATATACAGCAGCCCCAGTGGTATATACAGCAGCCCCAGTGGTATATACAGCAGCCCCAGTGGTATACAGCAGCCCCAGCAGTATATACAGCAGCCCCAGTGGTATACAGCAGCCCCAGCAGTATATACAGCAGCCCCAGTGGTATATACAGCAGCCCCAGTGGTACACAGCAGCCCCAGTGGTACACAGCAGCCCCAGCGGTATACAGCCCCCCCCCCCCATCAGTTGTATACAGGGCATACAGGGCCCCCCCTTGCTGCCGCACACCTGTAAAGCAATAGATCATTATACTTATCCCTGTCGCCGCCGCCGCTCTCTGACACCGCGCTCCTCCGGGTCTTCATGCTCACTCCTCCGGCGCACAGGAAATGATGTCATTGCCTGCGCCCGCCGGAGGAGGAAGCATGAAGACCCGGAGGAGCGCGGTGTCAGAGAGCGGCGGCGGCGACAGGGATAAGTATAATGATCTATTGCTTTACAAGTGTGCGGCAGCAAGGGGGGGCCCTGTATGCCCTATATACCACTGATGGGGGGGGGGCGCTGTATACCGTATATGACCCATGTATAAGCCGAGGGGGGGACTTTTCAGCCCAATTTTTGGGCTGAAAAACTCGGTTTATACACGAGTATATACGATAATTTTTATTTTTATTATTTTATTTTTTTTACAAATTTCTGTTTTTTTTTTTATGATTGAAATAAAAAAAATGTTCAGTATCCTCTTATTCTGACCTAGATAACCAACTTATGAAGTCAATTTTACCATATAGTTAACATGATGAGTAAAAAACTAAAAAAAATTGTGGAATTGCACTTCTATTTGCAATTTCAAAGCACTTGGAATTTCTTTCTCATTCTCCAGTACATTTTGTGGTAGAATGAATGATGTAATTCAATAGTACAACTCATCCCGCAAAAAAATAAGCCCTCGTACGGCTACGTGGAAGGAAAAATAAAAACATTGTGGCTCTTGGAAGAGGTGAGGATAAAACAAAAAAAAATCGCTCAGTGGTAAAAGTTATAAAATACTTGAAATTGCAATATAATAGCAGCAGGAGCGCCCCCCGCAGGCTTCAGTCTTCACATGTTCATGATGGCTGTAATTAGAGTCAGGTGAACTCCTTAATTCCTACATTTGTAGCCAGTTATCAAGCAGAACATACAAGGATTTAAAGGGGATGTCTAGGATTAATACAACTTTACTACATTCTTTCAAAAACAGCACCACCCCTGTGTTCAGGTTGCATGTAGTATTACAGCATAGGCCCATTCCCTTCAATTAAGCTGAGGTGCAATGTCACATACAACCTGTAGACAGGGGTGGTGCTGTTTTTGAAAGAAATCAGTCATGTTTATAGAATTCTAGACAACTCCTTTAAGATCAATATTTCCACTAGTTACCCCAGAACAACAGGATAGGGCCTGTTCATTCAAATGTATTTTTTTTTTATAATATGAAGAATATAGCAGAATTTTTTTAAAGATAACATTTAAGTAGATGATCCTATGGAAACATTCTTCTTACTGACTCTACAGTTTGTAAATCCTATTTCATTAAACACTTATAGGTAATTTTTAATCAATATAAGGAGTCCTGTGTTCAGAATCCCCATCTCTTGGTCAGAGGATAGGTGGTTGGAAAGAGCGACTCTCCCTGGAGGAGCCGTCCTGTATAACACTGACAATGATGGGAATGGATGTATGTGTCTGTGTGTGTGTGCTCGGTGTATACGTGTAATATATAGTGTTTTCGTCACATGCCGTGTGTTGCGTGTATGTAACAGCCACATTTATAAATCCTGGCAGCACAGACGAGAGATCCTAGGAGTAAACATGTCGGCAATCACCCAACAAATGAGCAAAATGCGGCTCATCATCGGTTGATTGAATTGTTTATGGAGGAACAAAAATCCTTGTTCTCGGCAGCACATCACCAGCTGCAAACTGCAGAAGTGCTGCCGATAACATGATGCTGTAGAGGACAGATTCCTCTACTGGTCATTGTTCTGCACCCATCATTCTTCATCATCCTGTGTAAAGAGTCCGGATACAAGCGCTGAATGACTTGAATATTATAGATCGCGCTCATTCACCAGTCTGAATTCAGCGCTTGTAAATGTACCCTAAATGTCTGAGTGTGATGGTGCAATGGTGAGCATTTAGGGCCCAACTTTAATCTTTTGCCCAGGGCCCCACTTTGCCTAAAACGGCTCTGGCTGCATTCCTTAATGCCTTTTAGAGATTGCGTCATCTTCAATTTGTTTAACTGTTTACAATAACAGTAATTTTGATTAGGGGTGCCCAAACCTTTGCATGCCACTGTAAATGATTGAGCGCTACTTCGTTAAGAATACAGATTTTGCACAAATGAGAAAAAAATCATCCCACTGTTCTGGATTTATTTGTTTGTGCGAGCCTACCCTAACAGTGTTATTATTGAAATATTTCAGGATCGGGGGCCCCACGTTCAATTTCGCCCAGAGCATCAATTTGTCCAAAATTGGCCCTCCTATTTGTACTGTCATTAATAAGTTGAAAACCTCTGAAGTTAAAAAGATTAAAAAGATAAAAGTTGTAGTCTGTAAATAGCACATCAATAAATTGGTAGAGGAAAGAGAGAGATAGGGGTGTCAGTAGCAGTAGAGCCAGACTCAGTATGATTGATCAGTGATATGATATTGCTGGCATCTGTCATGCTGTATTTGAATTACAATTACACTTTTTTCTTTATTATTCTTGCACTAAAAAGTAAGAGGAAGACTGAACAGCTCATTTTAGCCCCTTATCCTAGCACTACCTGTCCCTGCATTTTGCTAGCACATCTCTAACCATTCCTCTCTGAGCTAAAACTGCACTATAAATCTTTAGAAAAATGATTTATTAACTTACATATTCCTATGATCATGAGGGCTCCAGTCTACGGCGTAGACTGAGATGGGCGATCTCCGGGTCTCCATTCTCCCCCCCTCGCAGGCTCTTAGCATGCCCCGCTGGGCATCATCATTCCTTCTTTTCTCACCCTGTTTTGAAATTCCCTCCTCCTTATAGTATGATGCTCAGCCGGGCATCAATTCCAGTCCTGCACAGTGTGCAGCTGTATGGTCCAGCGCATGCGCAGTGCGCAAATTGAAGCCGGGCCATACCCCTGATAAGCCCCTACAATGCACTGGACCAGAACGGAAGTTTGGCTCCGCATCATACTTTGAGGAGGAGGCAAGAATTTCAACACAAGAAAATCCCATGACAGACAATATGATCAGTGATAACAAAAATTCTCAATTAAACGTCACCTGCTTAACCCAAGAGGAAGTACGGCATCGTCTAAAAATCACTAAAATTGACAAATCCCCGGGCCCAGATGGGATACACCCCAGAGTGCTGCAGGAATTAAGTACTGTCATAGATAGACCATTATTTTTAATATTTAAAGATTCCATAATAACAGGGTCTGTACCACAGGACTGGCGTATAGCAAATGTGGTGCCAATATTCAAAAAGGGGACAAAAACTGAACTTGGAAATTATAGGCCAGTAAGCTTAACCTCTACTGTGGGTAAAATCCTAGAGGGTTTTCTAAGAGATGCTATACTGGAGTATCTGAAGAAAAATAACCTCATGACCCATTATCAACATGGTTTTACGAGGGACCGTTCCTGTCAAACTAATCTAATAAGCTTCTATGAAGAAGTAAGTTCTGGACTGGACCAAGGAAATGCAGTGGATGTGGTGTATATGGACTTTTCAAAAGCTTTTGATACGGTGCCACACAAAAGGTTGATACATAAAATGAGGGCAATGGGGATAGGGGAAAATATGTGTAAGTGGGTTAAGAACTGGCTTAGTGATAGGAAACAAAGGGTGGTTATTAATGGAACACACTCAGAATGGGTCACAGTTAACAGTGGGGTACCACAGGGGTCAGTGTTGGGCCCGCTTCTATTTAATATATTTATTAATGACCTTGTAGGGGGCATACAGAGTAGAATCTCAATATTTGCAGATGACACTAAACTCTGCAGGGTAATCAATACAGAGGAGGACAATTTTATATTACAGGAGGATTTATGTAAACTAGAAGCTTGGGCTGCTAAATGGCAAATGCGCTTTAATGGGGATAAATGTAAAGTCATGCACTTGGGCAGAGGAAACAACAGGTATAATTATGTGCTTAATTGTAAAACACTGGGCAAAACTGTCACTGAAAAAGACCTGGGTGTATGGGTAGATGACAAACTCACATTTAGTGGCCAGTGTCAGGCAGCTGCTGCAAAGGCAAATAAAATAATGGGATGTGTTAAAAGAGGCATAGATGCTCATGAGGAGAACATAATTTTACCTCTATACAAGTCACGAGTGCGACCACACTTAGAATACTGTGTACAATTCTGGTCTCCGGTGTATAAGAAAGACATAGCTGAACTAGAGCGGGTCCAGAGAAGAGCGACAAAAGTTATTAGAGGACTAAGGGGTCTGCAATACCAAGACAGGTTATTAAACTTGGGGTTATTTAGCTTGGAAAAACGAAGGCTTAGGGGTGATTTTATAATAATGTATAAATATATGAGGGGACAGTACAGAGACCTTTCTAATGATCTCTTTACTCTTAGGCCTGAGACTGGGACAAGGGGGCATCCTCTACGTCTGGAGGGAAGAAGGTTTAATCATAATCGCAGACGCGGATTCTTTACTGTAAGAGCAGTGAGACTATGGAACTCTCTGCCACATGATGTTGTAATGAGTGAGTCACTACTAACATTTAAGAAGGGCCTGGATGCCTTTCTTGAAAACTATAATATTACCAGTTATATATACTAGATTCTTTGATAGGGCGTTGATCCAGGGAATTAGTCTGATTGCCGTATCTGGAGTCAGGAAGGAATTTTTTCCCCAATGTGGAGATTAGTGTTGCCACATGGGGTTTTTTTTGCCTTCCTCTGGATCAACATGTTAGGCTATGGGTTGAACTAGATGGACTTAAAGTCTTCCTTCAACCTTAAAAACTATGTTACTATGTTACTATGTATAGGGGACGCACAGGAGAAGGAATGATGATACCCAGCGGGGGGTGCTAAGAGCCTGTGGGGGGTGATAATGTAGACCCAGAGACCGCCCATTTCAGTCTATGCCATAGACTGAAGCCCTCATTATCATAGGAATATGTAAGTTAATAAATAATTTTTCTAAAGGATTATATTGCAGTTTTTGCTCAGAGAGGGATGGTCAGGGATGTGCTCGCTAGGTGCAGGGAACAGGTAGTGGTAGCATAGGGGGCTAAAACGAGCTGACAGGTTTCCTTTAACTGTTCACAAGAACAGTTATTTTGACCAGGGATGGTCCAGATTTTGCATGCCACTGTACTTTCAGTGTTAACAGTGCCTGTTGGATGTGCTGGCCCTTTGGTTGTGTACCTACCTAGCATTTTTTATTTTGTAGTTTTTTGAGAAGAGGTTGAAATTAGTTGAAGCGATAGAAAAAAAGTGAAAAAATCTAGACATTGCACATGCTACACATTTACTATGATCTGCTGATATATTTTGCATTCCATACATAAATCTACTTACCTAAATTAATTACAGTTAATAAGAGAAAAAAACAAACCTTCATATTATGTCCTTATGGCCTGACCACAAATGACTAAGGGGGATCATTTTTAAAGATTTAGCAATTTTACAAAACTTGACAAGTCTGCCAGTTCATAGGCTGTTCTTTACTACTAGGTACGTCCAGTTCTATGTCAAGATCACTTTGATATTACTAAGGTTACGTTTTTGTTGCTGAGATTGAAAAACATTTTATACAGTACCATGGTATCTCAGAGGCTTATGTAGATCTTTTCAGGACCTGTTAATATAAATTAGCTTTGAATTGAATGTTTTAAAAGAAAACACTGATCTTGGCAAATTTGAATTTCAAAAGATGTGATTCATCTCTAACAATATTTGTTAAATAATGCAGTATCAAAAGAATAATAATAAAGTAAGCGGTAAGGCTACATTCAACAGTGCATTTTTGCTGCGTTTTATGAGGATCCATTTTTGGTGCAGAAACTGCACCAAAAACAGATCCTCACTAAATGCAGCATTGTGTGTGTGAGTGCCGCTGCACCTTTACTCACCTCATCGTGCTTCCCCAGTCATCTCCATATATTCAAATAATAAAGATACTTGTGACTCCCAAGTTATCATAAATCTATCCCAAGAATGCATTTTCTTAAAATGTAACTTTTAATAAATATTTGTTAAAATAACAATCATGTTCTCCCACACCTTGTGTCTATAAAAAACACGCCACTCATGCAGGGGGAGGGGCTATATACCTACAAATCTCCCTGTTCTTTTCACTACCTGGCAACGGAGTTTTCAACACCTAACTTATATGGTGTCCCCATTCCATGACGGCTTACCCTGGTGTCTCACTTCCTATACTCAGGATATAGTCATCATTCACACATCTGCATTGCCTCTTTAAATCCTATCGGGACATGGGTCAATCCCCAGTATCCCCTTCAAATCAATTTTCGAGAGCAATCGAGGGCCTATGTTCATCAAATTATATTATAGGGGGGGGGGGTATATTTCTACCTGGGCAGTGTTGTAATAGGCAACAAAGTCCCTGTATTCAATGCACCAGTCCGCTTACAATCATGTAAGGATAGCTTTTGCATACAGCGTATAGTCTTTGATATTTGAAGGGGTCAACAGAACGTGCTTAACCCTTTCTTTGTATATCTCCACCACTATGCTATATAGATATATGGCATATAGTACCCCCCTATATGCTCAGGTGACCAGTCGCATATGATAGCAATAGGAAATGATAAAAAAACCTTTCCAAGGTACAATTTACAGATGGTGTGAATGGCAGTTTCTCATACAATTGTTGTCACTTATCTGTGAACGCTGTCTCAACGAACTCGACACGTTTCTGCCCACTGTTGGCATGTGGGTTTCATCAGGAGTGACAGTTCTGTGCCATATAGATGCCAAGGAGTTTTTTTCTGCCCTGGGGGCACTGTTAAGGGTGTTAGATAGCACATCCTTCCCATTGCACCTCCTTCCCCTAATTTAATTTGTTGTTGACTTTTACAGCTTTTGATTGTGTCAGCATTGTTGGATTGTTGGTCAGCCGCGGTTTTTTTCGCGGCCTCACCTGCCGCAAGTGCAAAACCGCACTTGCCGCACCTGCCGCAAGTACACCTATACTTTGCATGGCGTTTACCGCAACCGCGCCGCAAGTGCAGCCGGTATGCAGTAATCGCGGCAGATGCGGTTTTTTCACCGCATCTGCCGCAAATTTCAAAAAACGCTGATGTGAAAGGGCCCTTTGTGAGTTCTTTGACTTAATTTTCAAACTAGTTATTGAAATTCTTGGTCATAATTCTAATTTGTTGTATTTTTATGTGTATTTGCATACACTGAACTTCAATATAGGGATGAGCGAGTCTACTCGCTAGGACTCGTTACTCGGCGATTCTTAAGGGACTCGCTGGACTCGGTAATCGGCGAGTCTTTTAGCGAATACTCGCTCAGTAACGAGTCCAATGCAAGTCAATGGCAATCTTAGTTTTGTCAGAGTTTACTTTATCTCACTCGCTAGACTCGCTAGACTCGCTCTATCACATCGCTATATAGCTTGAATCTCCCCAAACAGCAGCGAGTCTGAGCGAGTCTACGAGTCCGAATCCTAGCGAGTCTGCGATTCCGAGTCCTGTATTCTCTATTCGGGACTCGCGAATCCAGAATCTTTTATGTTACTAGTCAGCATTGCGTGTTAGGTCAGAAAACTTGTGAAGAAGGACAAGCATCTTAGCCAATCATAGTCAGTAATGCCATAGCAGCTTTGGTTGTGTCAGGACTATGATTGGCTGCTGTCCATCGTGATGCCTATGTCATCTATGACAGGCAAGGCAGTATATAAGGCTTGCCCCCGCCATTTTGGGCACATTCCTGAGAAGAGCTGACCTAGTGCAGGGAGACTTGGAGCAGATCTAGGGACAGTTAGGCAGTGTAGGAGTCACACATAACCCAAAAGTTCTTTTCAGAACTACCAGGACGGAGGATTGCTATACAGGACTGTAAGGAAGGGAGATAGGAGCAGCCTTACAGTGAATCCAGCACCATCCTCAGAGCTTAGTTCACCCAGCTTTCCGCAGAGCTGTAATCCTAAGCTTTTTCTTATTTTTGGCACTAGTCTACCAAATAATTTTGGTGCCATTTTTCCACAAAAAATTTCCTGTGCCAGTGCGTTGCTGTACGGTGTCCTGCCTGCAGCTCGCACGGTACTTGTAAACTTGCACGCAGCCAGCACCGCAGCCTAACAGTGCCTGGTTCTGCGTACTAAACAATTTTTTCCTGTGCCAGTGCGTTGCTGTACGGTGTCCTGCCTGCAGCTCGCACGGTACTTGTAAACTTGCACGCAGCCAGCACCGCAGCCTAATAGTGCCTGGTTCTGCGTACTAAACAATTTTTTCCTGTGCCAGTGCGTTGCTGTACGGTGTCCTGCCTGCAGCTCGCACGGTACTTGTAAACTTGCACGCAGCCAGCACCGCAGCCTAACAGTGCCTGGTTCTGCGTACTAAACAATTTTTTCCTGTGCCAGTGCGTTGCTGTACGGTGTCCTGCCTGCAGCTCGCACGGTACCTTCCATCTGTCTTAAAATATCGCAGGGTGCTTTCACATCTGCGTTTTTCGTAATTCGCGGCAGATGCGGTGAAAAAACCGCATCTGCCGCGTTTACCGCATAACCGTTCCACTTGCGGCGCGGTTGCGGTTTTTTCTATGCAAAGTATAGGCATACTTGCGGCAGGTGCGGCAAGTGCGGTTTTGCACTTGCGGCAGGTGCGGCCGCGAAAAAAACCGCGGCTTACTGCGGTTTTTTTCGCGGCCGCACCTGCCGCAAGTGCAAAACCGCACTTGCCGCACCTGCCGCAAGTATGCCTATACTTTGCATAGAAAAAACCGCAACCGCGCCGCAAGTGGAACGGTTATGCGGTAAACGCGGCAGATGCGGTTTTTTCACCGCATCTGCCGCGAATTACGAAAAACGCAGATGTGAAAGGGCCCTAAGCCTCTAGTGTGTACCTTTCACGAAATAGTACCTGCTACTTGTTTTACAAGCCCCAGAAAGCCACCAGAAATTATAAAATGTTTGCTTTTACAGCATGGTGTGTGCCCGAGAATCGCTTCCCCCTCCCATCATCGGCTCCAAATAAGAGAAAAACCTGCGAGTTTGGACTCGCACACTTTCAGAGACACATCAGCGATTTGGAAATAGCATTATTCGTTATTACTCGGTTCCCTATTCATTAACATTGGACTCGCTAGACTCGCAACGAGTAGCGAGTCCTGGGCTCGGACTCGTGCGGGTCTAGCGATTCCGAGTAATTTAGGACTCGCTCATCCCTACTTCAATATCATCAAAGCAGCTATTTATTTTTTGATTTGTGATAAAAGTATTTATAAACAAAAGGAGGGAGCTGATAATCAAAATAATCAATATATTTATTATAATAAATTGGTCGTTTATATTGTTTATCTTAATTAATAATTAAGCTCTTATTAGTGTACATTATAGTGTAGTGCACATTTCTCTGTTCAACTGTCTAAAATGTTTTAAAAAATTATTCAATGCCCCTTCACATGTACGTGTGGCATCCATTTTTTAATGGATGACACACATACAAATCATAGAGATATAGACCAGGCTCTCTGGTAGGTGAAAAAAGACAATAGTGCTTTATTTGAAAGTATATAGTAATCAAAAGTGAAAACATGCCGGTCTCAAATAGACCTTCATCAGTTCACTGTAATATATACAAATTTACAAAACATATTATGTATAATTAGATCTATAAAGATTAGAGATGGGCGAACCAGAACACCTGCGGATTAAAAAAAAAAAAAAAAAGTCTGAGTTCGGGACTGAATATATATGTATGGGACCTAAACATTTGTGTTATGAAATGGTGGCTAGAAGGCTGCAATAGGTAGCAAAATGGCGATTAAATCGGGAGAATCATACTTACCAAGGTCCTCGCGCATGTAACACTACATCACTACATCCAGATCCACTCATCATGTTTATTCACTATTTCCCCTGCCCAATCTCTGTGAAAGTGTCTGTAATTGGCTATTGCTGTCAGGGTGAGCTCCCATCCTCTGTGATGGTGTCTATAATTGGTTGCCATGCACATTAGTGTATGGCAACAAAGCTGTTGTCATATCAATGCAAAACTGAATAAATAGTTTTAAAAACCAGAGTGGGGTTCCCCCAATTTTGATACTGAGTCAAAGTAAAGCACACGGCTGGAGGTTGGTATTTTCACTCTGGGGAAGGCCCTGGTTATTGGGCTCCCCAGGACAAAAATATCAGCCTGCAGTCACCCCAGAAATGGAGCATCCATTAGATGAACCAAATCCTGGCACTTTACCTGACTCTTCCCAATTGCCCTGGTGCAGTGGCAATCAGGGTAATAGAAAGGGTTAATAACATCTGTGAGCCGATAGCTGACATCAAGCCCTGGATTGGTGATATACAGGTCTTTATGAGACCTTCACATTACCAATCCTGTAAGTAGATATTTAAAACCTCAATTTTTAAGTTACAATCACACATCCATGCCAGGTGGATTAAAACGAATATAAGAGAAAACCCACATCCAAACAGTGGACTTATTGAAAACCACACCCTCCTTGGTTACGGTGTGAACAAGAACACTAAGAGGAGATTGTAAAATATATGAATTATATATTTTTGATTTTTGTTGAGAGAGAAAAATGTATAAATAAGGAAATCAATAAACATCCCCCAAAAGGGTTTCATCATACTACAGTCTCCATAGTCATTTACAAGCCAGATTTAGCACCAAGCCTAGATATATACTACTAAGGTAGAAATATATTGCCATATTGTAACTTAAAAATTGGGGTAACTATACACGGTACCACCCTGAGGCCAGAGGCTGCAAATCAAGTAAGGGTAGCTCCAGTGTTTGGACATATATAGTATATATATATATAATTGCAAACAATATTTAAAACCTACGGACACATAAAAAATAAAACACACAGATACCTGCTTTTACCCATTTATTAACTCCAAACATACCTTTGAAGCTTCAACGGTAATTCACCATGTCCCTTGATGACACTCCCTGGATCTTCTAACAATAAAGTAACCACTCAACACAAGCAATGCTCTCACACTGATGGCTCGGACAGCCATAACTTTGAGAGCGGTAACATCAGTGAGGTCACTTGAGTTAAGAGCCAGGGTACCCGGTATCCCAGCTGAGACATCACTGACGTCACCACTCTTACAGCTGCGGCTGTCAGAGCCATATGGGAGCTGTGCTTGTGCTGACTTGTAACTTTAATGCCACCTCTCAGCACAATGTAGCTGAGCTGGTGAATGTCACCAAGGGACCTCCTGGACCTCAAATCCCAACCTCAAGCCATTTAACCGAAATAAATGAGTAAGCCATGGTGTATTCTATAATGAAGTACATTGTGTAATCCCTTCAAGACCCTGCAACTCTCTAAGGAAATACATGAAAACGTGGGTTTTTTAGAACATGAAAAAGTCCAATTTTATGTTAGTCAAGCAGCCAAACAACAAGAAGAATCTTCTTACTGGGTTCCTACCCACGCTAATGCCTCTCACTGAGCAAAAAACCCTGATATAAATGGTTAGAAGGCAACCTGCTAATATATGCCAATATATGTAAATAGGCCTGTATTTTTCAAAATCTTTTTTTTCCCATTCTGGTAGTGGAATATTCTCTGGCCAGAAACAATATGGCATAATCAACATACAGTGCCACTTTTGACTCTATTCCCTCACTGTGAAAACATTCTATGCCTGTATGATTTCTAATAACAGCAGGACCAGTTGAAGCAACTGTCTGCTGTGAAACGGTCACCGTCGTCCACCTGACGTCCCTGCACCTCCCTCCCCTACAGCACGATCTCCTCATGTAACTTTGTCGGAATCGTCAAATAAACAGAATATTCAACTATGGTGAGTGCCGCTGGTCTGTTTTCTCCTTTTGTGATATAATTACACTTACCCATAGCGGGCACCACCTGATATTGTGCTATCAATCATTTGGACTGATTCTTACCACGGATAGTGCCCGGTTCTCTTTACCTCTGTGCTTAGAGTTTTTATATATATATTGCTACTTTTGGAACCTTGCATTCCTTGTGACTTTTTGGGACCCTTACATTCCTCGTGATTCCATTGAGGCAGCAGCGCGGACCGTGATACACCATCTTCCCAATATCTGAGCGTTGATAAAATTCTAGGAACATATTTTGTGATAATGAGGATTAACTATAGTATCCTCCTCATTCCTTGAGGCTTCCACAAAAGTGAACCCTGACTGCGCCTTTGCAATCAAAGCTAATAGGTGCCCAGCTTTTTCACCATTTTCAAAAAAATTATGCTGAGAAAACACATTTTATTTTTGATGTTTTCTTTAACATGAAATTTATATGCCTCTTTAACTTTTTTCAAGACTAAAAGGTCAGCTTGCTTCACCAGTGAGGACAAATTGTTCTTCCATGGATTTAACTCCATTTTGGAGAAACTCCCCAAACTAATTTGCCTTATGGTAATTTTATATGTACTAACTGCCTGTAGCAAAACTCCACTTAAGCAGGACTTCATGGCATCACATCAAAGGGTTTGAGAGCCCAGGTGTTGCTACTTTTTTTTAAAGTAATGTTGAAGAGTGGCAGTTACCAATTTATCATCTACGATTTGGAGCCATAAAGGGTTGACCTACCAATGTGTAAGAAATTACATAGGTTTAAGTGAGGTGTATACAGTTGTGGCCAAAAGTATTGACACCCTGCAATTCTGTCAGATAATACTCAGTTTCTTCCTGAAAATGATTGCAATCACAAATTCTTTGGTATTATTATCTTCATTTAATTTGTCTTCAATGAAAAAACACAAAAAGAATTGTCCTAAAGCCAAATTGGATATAATTCCACACCAAACATAAAAAAGGGGGTGGACAATAGTATTGGCACTGTTAGAAAAATCATGTGATGCTTCTCTAATTTGTGTAATTAACAGCACTTGTAACTTACCTGTGGCACCTAACAGGTGTTGGCAATAACTAAATCACACTTGCAGCCAGTTGACATGGATTAATGTTGACTCAGCCTCTGTCCTATGTCATTGTGTGTACCACATTGAGCATGGAGAAAAGAAAGAAGACCAAAGAACTGTCTGAGGACTTGAGAACCAAATTGTGAAAAGCATGAGCAATCTCAAGGCTAAAAGTCCATCTCCAAAGACCTGAATATTCCTGTGTCTACCATGCTCAGTGTCATCAAGAAGTTTAAAGCCCATGGCACTGTGGCTAACCTCCCTAGATGTGGATGGAAAAGAAAAATTGACGAGAGATTTCAGCGCAAGATTGTGCGGATGGTGGATAAAGAACCTCGACTAACATCCAAACAAGTTCAAGCTGCCCTGCAGTCCGAGGGTACGACAGTGTCAACCCATACTATCCGTCGGCGTCTGAATGAAAAGGGCCTGTATGGTAGGATACCCAGGAAGACCCCACTTCTTACCCTGAGACATAAAAAAGCCAGGCTGGAGTTTGTCAAAAAAAGCCTGAAACGTTTTGGAAGAATGTTCTCTGGTCAGATGAGACAAAATTAGAGCTTTTTGGGCAAAGGCATCAACATAGAGTTTACAGGAGAAAACAAGCGGCATTCAAAGAAAAGAACACGGTCCCCACAGTCAAACATAGTGGAGGTTCCCTGATGTTTTGGGGTTGCTATGCTGCCTCTGGCACAGGACTGCTTGACCGTGTGCATGTTATTATGAAGTCTGAAGACTACGAACAAATTTTGCAGCATAATGTAGGGCCCAGTGTGAGAATGATGAGTCTCCCTCAGAGGTCATGGGTTTTCCAGCAGGACAATGACCCAAAACACACTTCAAAAAGCACTGGAGACTTCTAAGATGGCCAACAATGAGTCCAGACCTGAATTCCATAGAACACCTATGGAGAGATCTAAAAATGGCAGTTTGGAGAAGGCACCCTTCAAATATCAGGGACCTGGAGCAGTTTGCCAAAGAAGAATGGTCTAAAATTCCAGCAGAGCATTGTAAGAAACTCATTGATGGTTACTGGAAGCGGTTGACTGCAGTTATTTTGGCTAAAGGTTATGCAACCAAGTATTAGGCTGAAGGTGCCAATACTTTAGTCTGGCCCATTTTTGGAGTTTTGTGTGAAATGATCAATGTTTTGCTTTTAGCTTCATTCTCTTTTGTGTGTTTTAATTGAAGACAAATTAAATGAAGATAATAATACCAAATAATTTTTTATTACAATCATGTTCAGGAAGAAACTGAGTATTATCTGGCAGAATTGCAGGGGTGTCAATACTTTTGGCCACAACTGTAAGAATATTAACAATAGTAAATTATCTGAAAGGACTCTAGGCAGATATTGAACCTTTTCCACTAGAGGCAAGACATGTTCCGTACCCACGGCCAAGCCTCACAAAAGTGATTCATGAGATTTTGTAAAACAGGAGAATTACCTTACTCTTGGGTTTCTAACACAATACAAATCTGACAATGATACCACAGCATGCCAAATGTGGATATTGGAGCAGACTCCATGGCACGGTCTGATCTGAACTTGTCTCAATACGGGTGAATAATATTGTTAAAGTGTCCCATAATTAACATTGGGATCCCCAGAATTTTTTCCATAAGTTGCATTATCTACCTCTCTGGCCCTCATGTCACCTCTTTGCTGTCCAGAATCCCAGAGAGTCTATCAGCCATATCCTCCTTCTCCTCCTGTCGCTTCCTAAAACTTAATGTAGACAAAACAGAACTTAGCATCTTTCCTCCATCTCACACACCTTCCTTACCTGATCTTTCACAATAAATTACATCACACTTTGCCCTGTACCTGAAATCCACTGCCTCAAAGTAACCCTTGACTCTGCCCTGTCCTTCAAACCGCATATATAAGTCTTTGCCACCTCCTGCCACCTCCAACTCAAAAATATTTCCAGAATTCGTCCCTTCCTCAACCCTCAATCTACTAAACTACTAGTGCATGCCCTCATCATCTCCCGTCTCGAGTACTGCAACTTCCTCCTCTGTGGCCTCCCAGTCAACACTCTTGTACCTCTCCAATCTGTCCTTACCTCTGCTGTCTGACTAAGATCGATCCTCCCAAGATCTCCTTCTTTCCTCCACACTTGTACGTTCCTCATCTAACCGCCTGCAAGACTTTACCCGAGCATCCCCCATTCTCTGGAATTCTGCACCCAAAGACGTCCGACTGTCCCGTACACTCGGAACCTGAAAAACCATCTCTTCAGAACAGCTTACAATCTGCAATGACCATGGTGCCACCTCACCCCCACTGGTCCCAGCGCTCCAACACCATTGGACCTGGCGCTCCACCACCATTGGACCCGGCTCTCCACCACCATTGGACCCAGTGCTCCACCACCACCAGGGCAGACAAAATCTACTGTCTCTCTCCCCACTGCCCTGTAGAATGTAATCCAGCAAGGGCAGGGTCCTCTCTCCCCTCTGTGTCAGCCCGTCACTGTTAGTTTGCTCGTTGTATTTTTAACTTGTTTGAATGTAACCCTTTCTCATGTACAGCATCATGGAATCAATGGAGCTCTTTATATAAATAATAATAATAATAATTATTATTATTATCGACTTCAACACCTTATTATAAGGTCAGATGGAAATAACAATTTCTTGGAGATCTCACAGTGAACTCCTGCAAATCTATCATCTCATCAATTTGAGGAACATGTCTCCAAAGGGAATTGACCTATGAACTAAAATACTCATAAATTCTCTGGAAGAGTTTGTGTAGTTTGCATGAAAACGACGGCTGATCTATAAGTGGTTCACTAATGTGGTTCTGTCATTTTCAAGATGGGTTCCTTGTAGGCACACAATTGCAAGTGAGTATGCCCAAATAAATACCTTGATTCTTTTTGTAGTATCTCCTATCCCTCTAACATTCCATAAAAGAAATTTAACACTATTAGAAATTACATCAGTCTGTATATGAGCAAACAAGTAATTTGAGACTATATTACACTCCATCTAGTGTAACAGCGCAAAATACATCAAGCCTTCCATTTGCATATAAAAGAATCAGCATTATGGTGTTTTGTTCCATGCAAAACATGAAAAAAACAACATAAAATTACAAATCCATCTGAAAATGACAGATTGAGTAAGGCAACAGTCCATCCTGAAACTGAACTGAGAATGAACGAGCCAATCATTGAGGAACTAAACCAGGGGTCTCAATCTCGGCTGGGTTGGTGGGCCGCACATAGAAAAACATTTTTAGTGGGGGGCCGCATCCCTTGTAGGGAATTTTTTGCTCAATGTAGTAAAGTACAAATCCTGATTCCTTTCTTGTAGTAATGTCCCCATCCTTTAGTAATGTCCTTTTCTACTGATGTCCCCCATCCTGATCCCCTTTTCTACTGATGTTCCCCCATCGTGATCCCTTTTTCTAGTGATGTTCCCCCATCCTGATCCCTTTTTCTAGTGATGATCCCCCCCATCCTGATCCCTTTTTCTAGTGATGACCCCCATCCTGATCCCTTTTTCTAGTGATGACCGCCCATCCTGATCCCTTTTTCTAGTAATGTCCTCCATCCTGATCCCTTTTTCTACTGATGTCCCCATCCTGATCCCCTTTTTTAGTAATGTTCCCCATCCTTATCCCCTTTTCTACTGATGTCCCCATCCTGATCCCCTTTTCTAATGCTGTCCCCCATCCTGATTCCATTTTTTGTGATGTCCCCCATCCTGATCCCCTTTTGTAGTGATGTCCCCCATGCCGATCCCCTTTTGTAGTGATGTCCCCATCCTGATCCCCTTTTGTACTTATGTCCCCCTCCCTGATCTACTTTTATAGTGATGCCCACATCCTGTTTTACCTTCTTTTTACACACTCACATACCTACTCATTATTCACACTCACACAAACCCCCCCACACACACACACATACTTTCTCACACTCACACACACTCACTCTCACACAAACTCACACACACACATCCTCATATACACACACACTCTCATACACACACTGAAACTCACACACACTTTCTTATACACATATCCTCACTCACATGCTCATACACTCACACTTTTCTCACTTTAATGATGCATCGCTCCAGTGCAGGGGGCCGCCGCGGTCCCCGCTGTGTTGACTTACGGCTTCCGCTGTGCTATGACTTCCTCCAGCCGCCGCTCAGACAAGCTCTGTTGCTCAGCAAGATCAATGCAATCTGCCAGCCAGAGGCCTGCATGTGACGTCATATTCCGCCATCAGCTGCGGACCTCTCATAGGCTGGCAGCTTGCATTGATCTTGCTGAGTGGCAGAGCTTGTTAGTGCCGTGGATGGAAGTCATCACACAGTGGGGACTGCAGCGGCCCCCTGCACTGGGGCGATGCATCGTTAAGTCGTCCAATGTGCCGCGGGCCGCATAGTTAAGCCCCAGGGGCCGCATGCGGCCCTCGGGCCGCGTGTTTGAGAATCCTGAACTAAACTGTCCTTGGGAGCCTTCCATAACAGAATTCAAGGCATGATGTGACAGTCCACTGGGTCATGGAGTAACTGTGGCGCCCCTGCGGATCCAGTCACCACAGAGGTACTGCACCCCTGTTAGGGTTAAATTTATCGCAAGCAGCGAGACCCACTTCATTTTCCACAATATCCGGAAAATAAATATCAGTGGGGTATAACTGGATTATCATGAGAACCCATCGCAAAAATTACTAGGAAAAGGAGGAAAGAAAAAAGCGACTAGAGGGTGTGATGAAATATATAATATACTTTATTAAGGACGTGCATAATCAGGTAAAAACGACAGGGGGAACAATTATAAATCCAACCACATATACGGACTTAAATATCAGGAATAATAATATATAATAGTACAAAGACCAAAGTGCAAGTGCATATTAGATCCACATAAAGAATAAATATCCCACTAAGCATATAGTTAATAACTACCACTAAGGCTGCCTTCACACTTGCAGATGCATCTGCAGCGTTTTGCAGATGCATCTGCAAGTATCAGCGTGCAGACCGCGGCCCCTATGTTTATAATGGGGCGCACCGCGGTCTGAAAGCACTCATTCATTCCTATATGTGAACCGTCCGCAGGCGGATGCCTGCTTACAGATCACACACTCCCGCCCGCACCATGGACGCGACATCTCGCGTCCATGGTGCGGGCGGGAGTGTGTGATCTGTAAGCAGGCATCCGCCTGCGGACGGTTCACATATAGGAATGAATGAGTGCTTTCAGACCGCGGTGCGCCCTATTATAAACATAGGGGCCGCGGTCTGCACGCTGATACTTGCAGATGCATCTGCAAAACGCTGCAGATGCATCTGCAAGTGTGAAGCCAGCCTAATACACCATACAGGGCAAAACTTCTCAGATAGATAGATATCTATATATTCTCAGAATGATAACCATAATATCACATAAGTCATATAAAGAACCATAGTTATATCTATATCTCCTAGCATCCAATAACAAGCTTAAATAATAAGCAGTACAATTGCTATATACAGATAAGAAAGAGAGATATCAATAACAACTATAGATTCTGAGAAATCTATCCTAAACAGTAAGCATAGAAGGTGCATATATAGAGGAACATATTTAATAGGACCAGGAGATCTCTCAGCCTAAACCCAAATAGGTAGTGCCAAGCAATTAAGCTTATACTTGGCATCCACTGAGAGATATCCCCAAAGTAGGGTCAAACCAACACATATGCAAACATGGTCAATGTCATTTACCTTATGTAGCCTGAATACAGCCGCGCGCTCCAGGTCTTTGTACTGTTATATATTATTATTCCTGATATTTAAGTCCGTATATGTGATTGGATTTATAATTGTTCTCCCTGTCGTTTTTACCTGATTATGCACGTCCTTAATAAAGTATATTATATATTTCATCACACCCTCTAGTCGCTTTTTTCTTTCCTCCTTACCCCTGTTAGGATGTAGTATCCCACTCACTGGTAAGGGGGGTAAAGATCGGTACTGGGGCACCCAGATCACACTAGGAGTCATTGTAGTGGGGTTGGGTGGTGAAGGAAGTAGTTAGAGGGAGCACTTGGGGAGGAGTGAGGTCAGGAAAAACAAACGTAGATAACATGGGACACATGACAGAGGGTATAAAACGAGCGAGAAACATCTAGAATGTATTAGATGACAGTGAGAAGAAAGACAGTTGAACAGAGGGAGAGAGTGACCAGCTGTGGAGAGGTGGTAGAACAACTGAGGAGAGGCCATTGAACACCAAAGTCGAGTAGGAGGGAAGCTAAAGAACGTATGCCTGAGAGGTGTCCAGAGGCCTGGAGCAAGTGGGAGCTCGTCCTAAGGCTGAACCCTAGAGCAGAACAACACTCAGGTGGCTTCAGGAGCTAGAGGGGGTCCCAGAGGCAGGGGAAATGATCAATCCACCCATGAGTCTCGTATCCATTGTCAGGCACAGGCAACTGGAGGGACTAGACCGCAAGGGGCACTGGGAACCCAAAAGACTAGTGGAGAAGACCAGGCTCAGCTAGCAACCCGGAGACTGTGTAGCACTTCCAAGGTAACACGGTCAACAACTGCGCACATCTGCTGAAAAATTGGCAACCATAAGGCTAAAGGGAGACACTGCAGGGGAACCCCTAAGCAAAGACAACAGTCACTGGCTCAGAGCTCTTTGTGGTGAGGCGCAAGGCAGGACGGGAGAGGCAAGCGCTGTTTGAGACGACCTGGAAAGGACAGAGAAGGGGTGCCAGTTATATACCATCCTACTACCAGTGAGTAGCTGGAGCCCTGCCTCCGAGAATCCAGTGCTTAGCGGGCTGTTACACAAAGACTGTGAGTAAAAAAACTGAAAACTACAACCCTCTGTGTGAACTTTCTTTACACGTCAAAAGCACCAGAAACACAACTACCAACTCAGGTATCTTTGGCCACCCTAGGGGTCAGCCCTAACCGTAGAGGGCTTAAGAACATTGCTGCCTCCCAACCATCAGCCCCTAGGAAGACTGTTGAGCAGCGGCGGCCAGCTATAGCCGCAACCTAAGGGTGGTGTCACAAGTAAATTAACAAGTATCCCCATATCCAGTTACCCCTGCTCAGAATGAACACTCCACGCCAGATCCCTATCTCTAAGAGAGAGAGCCAGCCGTACCAAACTTTTAATGACACAGCCAGGGTCATGGAGCCAGGTCTCGGTCCGTGTGATCCCCATGATAAAGCCTCAAAACAGCCGGTTCTGAGTATCCTAAGGCCCTGGAGGGGAGCGTCATAATTAGCAAATGAAAAAGCACCAGTAATTAATTGGAATAACACCAATGGCACTCAGCTTGAAATATAAGGGGTAATGCAGTGGGCTAAGGTAAATTCTTTACTCATTTATATCCATCCATCTTAGGGGCCCCTGGGGGTTGGCGTGGCATGGGGAGTGCATTGTTAAATAGATCTGCAATCTGTTTGTGACTTTTACATGTATTAAGATGCACTTGCATTACTTTGTAGCACCTTGTTTGTGTTTGTAATTTGAATGTAACGGTGGAATATGACATACTGTAGCATGAGCACTTTATTGAGATAAGGGAATGTGTGCAATAGTGACACTGTTTATAATCAGTGATCTCCGGTGTGTAAGCATGAGACGTGATGTTCACTTTGTGACTATATAGCTGTGCTATTAACTTACACCTGTTACTGGTACTTTTAAAACAGTGATACACAGTGCATATCCTCCCTGATGTGGAACTACATGCTGTATGCTCTAATTAATGTTCTTTCATGTAACTGAAAAACAACTTGGTGTAAATGAGGTTAATTTTGTAATGGCTTCCTTCGTGGCATCCAGTGTTTAACTGTAGGGTTCCCAAAGCAATGTAACGTTCGACTCTAAATCAGACACCATCTTGGTATGTAACCTTGATTCCTGTGTATGTCCTTATGTTGCTCTTAATGTGACTTAATAAAATGTAAATTTTTATATGCAAATCAACTGGCGAGCGATTTGGCCCCAAAAATTCAATTAAAGTTTTAGGACCATTTTAAATTTCAAACTTTTTCCCGAAGAAAGCCGCATTCGGCAAGTTTTTTTGTAAATTTCCTAGATTTCCAATCGTGAACCAAAACGTAATTGTTCATGCCGAATTTGAAATTGGTAAACATCTCGAAAAAGGTCTCTTGTGTTCGGGACCAGGGTTGGGCTTTTAAAGCAAGCAAACAGTTAATATAATCATTACACTTACCGAGTTCATAGTTTCCTCTGTTTGCTGGGCTATTGCCTTTTCTTTCCTGTCCTAATGCTGATGGCTCCTATTGTATTGTCTTAAGAACCTTATTGATTTGCTTTTTTACAGGTGTTTTTCATTTTTCCATTATTGTTTTCTACCATAACATTCTGGGCTGGGTCATATATGTTCACCCCTCACTACTTTTCCTTGCCGGCTTTATTTTATATATGGACTTGTTCCTGGGAGTTCCAGCTGTTCATCTCAGGGGTCTACCTGTGAAATAAAAACCAGTTGAGTGTCTGCTGTGACATGGTGTGTTCTTCGTCCAAGACCCTAATCCTTTCACCTTATTAGAATTTGTTTCAATTTATATCACAATGGGTTTCTCTATGTCCCTGCACACCTTCTTTTCCCCTTGTAGGCATTGTGTGACAGCTTCCCTCTAGTCCTTCAGGAGGCGCAGGAAACCCCTCGATGGCCTTTCAGGGAGCCAGGTCTGACTGAGTTGGTGCTGTTAGTTGTGTGGCTAGGGTCTTTTAGTCTGCACAGAGACCAGTTGGGTGTAGCCATGCCTCTGCCCTTTTTTGTTATCCATTTGTGTGAGTGATTTAACACTCGGGTATTATTTTGGCCAATTCTTTCACACACTCTTCCAATCCTGAAGGTTCCATGGGCTCCTTCTATGACCTCTAAACTTTAGTTAATTCCATATATATTCTATTAAATTCAGGTTAGGTGATTGCCTGGGCCATTCTAGCAGTTTTACTTTCTTTCTCCATAATCAATTGAGAGTTTTCTTGGCTGTGTGAAAGGGATCATTGTCTTGTTGAAATATATACCCTCATTATATCTCCATCATCCATGTAGACGGCAGTAGATTTTTATCAATATCTTGGTATATTTGTTCATTCACCCTTCCTTCAAGTACATGAAATTTTCCAAATATGGTGTGCATTGGCATCCAAACAGTTAAATTATGCTCTTATCTGGCCAGTCTATAGTTTATTTAATATCAAAATTAGCAATCATAAAATGAATTGAATAGAAGCGATTAAAAAATAAAAAATAAAAATGTCTTTAATAGTTAATATTTAAACATGAGTTACTTCAGCATAGTGCTTCCTAAAATGAGGGGGCGTGTAGCCACAAACCAATAATATATATACAAGGTATTGGATAGTAAAGATATAATATATATATATATATATATATATATATATATATATATAATGTATGTATATATATATACAGTACAGACCAAAAGTTTGGACACACCTCATTCAAAGATTTTTCTGTATTTTCATGACTATGAAAATAGTAGATTCACACTGAATGCATCAACACTATGAATTAAAACATGTGGAATGATATATAGAGATGAGTGATGTTCGATTCGAAATGTTCACCAATCTCAAATTCGAGCTGTCTTGGGCGGTGTTCGAGTCATTCGACGAATGCAAACAATTAGCTTCAAATTCGGCAGTTCGAGGTTATGTTCGATAACGCTTCGATCACCAAAAAGGACCCTATAAAGTGGTCTGGGGGCAGAGGAAAACGTTGAAATGGGGGCATGATTGTTTAAAAGCCGGCGGCATTCAGCCCCATCTTTGGCCCCCCGCAGCCACCCGTCCCCATCCTTCGCTCCCCTCGCCGCCTCCCATCCCGATCCTGAGTCAGGACGGGGCGGGAACGCAGCACCAGGGAGCTGGGAGCAAAGGAGCAGGGCGGGGAAGCCGGCGGCGGTAAGAAGACTGCCCGCCAGCTTTCCTGCTGTGTTCTGCGCTCCCCGCTCTCAGATGCCCCTTCATCACCCCCGCCGCCTTCCCACCTGATCCTAAGTTAGGATCAGGCGGGGGGAGCAGCTCCAGGGAGTGGGGAGGGGGCATCATGGAGCGGGGAGCGCAGAACAGAGCAGGAAAGCCGGCGGTGTCTTCACCGCTGGCTTTCCCGCATGTTATTTCAAATGAACAGCTGATGCAGGGCCCCAGAAGATGGCGCATTCATTAAAGCGCCATCCTCTGGCACTGTATCCAACTCATCCAGGGCCCTGGTGCGGTGGCTCAGTGGGTAACAAAGGGGTTAGGGCCAGCTTTGTGCTCTGCACCCGATCCTAACTTAGAACTGGGTGGGGAGAGCAGCTACAGGTAGCAGGGAGGGGGCATCAGGGAGCGGGGAGCATGGCACAGACCAGGAAAGCCGGCGGTGAAGTCCTGTTCTCACCGCTGGCTTCCCACCTGTGTTTTTCACTCCCGCTCCCGGTGCTGCGCTCCCCCCTCCCTGTAGGTGCTCCCCCTGCCCGGTACTAATGTTAAAACACTTCTTACATTAATTTTCAATGGTGTTCGACGTGTTCGATGAACATTCGACGAACACACATCAAATTCGACGAATCGAATCAAATTCAAACACCGTGTTGGTGGCTCATATCTAATTATATACTTAACAAAAAAGTGTGAACAACTGAAAATGTCTTATATTCTAGGTTCTTCAAAGTAGCCACCTTTTGCTTTGACTACTGCTTTACACACTCTTGGCATTCTCTTGATGAGCTTCAAGAGGTAGTTACCGGAAATGGATTTCACTTCACACATATGCCCTGTCAGGTTTAACAAGTGGGATTTCTCCCTTATAAATGGGGTTGGGACCATCGGTTGTGTTGTGCAGAAGTCTGGTGGATACACAGCTGATCGTCCTACTGAATAGACTGTTATAATGTGTATTATGGCAAGAAAAAAGCAGCTAAGTAAAGAAAAATGAGTGGCCATCATTACTTTAGGAAATGAAGGTCAGTCAGTCTGAAAAATTGGGAAAACTTTGAAAGTGTCCCCAAGTGCAGCTGCAAAAACCATCAAGTGCTACAAAGAAACTGGCTCACATGAGGACCGCCCCAGGAAAGTAAGACCAAGAGTCACTTCTGCTGCGGAGGATAAGTTCATCCGAGTCACCAGCCTCAGAAATTGTAGGTTAACAGCAGCTTAGATTAGAGACCAGATCAATGCCACACAGAGTTCTAGCAGCAGACAAATCTCTAAAACAACTGTTAAGAGGAGACTTTGTGCAGCAGGCCTTAATGGTAAAATAGCTGCTAGGAAACCACTGCTAAAGGCAGGCAACAAACAGAAGAGACTTGTTTGGGCTAAAGAACACAAGGAATGGACATTAGACCAGTGGAAATCTGTGCTTTGGTCTGATGAGTCCAAATTTGAGATCTTTGGTTCCAACCACCATGTGTTTGTGCGACGCAGAGAAAGGTGAACGGATGGACTCTACATGCCTGGTTCCCACCGTGAAGCATGGAGGAGGGGCTGTGATGGTGTGGGTTGCTTTGCTGCTTTGAAGCTCATCAAGAGAATGCCAAGAGTGTGCAAAGCAGTAATTAAAGCAAAAAGTGGCTACTTTAAAGAACCTAGAATATAAGACATACCGTATATACTCGTGTATAAGCCGACCCGTGTATAAGCCGACCCCCCTACTTTTGCCCCCAAAAACTGGGAAAACTTATTGACTCGCGTATAAGCTGAGGATGGACTCCAGCACAGGTATACAACCCCCAGCAGTGAGGTATACAGCAGCCTCCCAGTGGTAGTATACAGCAGCAGCCCAGTGGTAGTATACAGCAGCCCCAGAGGTATATACAGCCCCAGAGGTATATGCAGCCCCAGAGGTATATGCAGCCCCATATGCAGCCCCATAGGTATATGCAGCCCCATAGGTATATGCAGCCCCATAGGTATATGCAGCCCCATATGCAGCCCCAGAGGTATATGCAGCCCCATATGCAGCCCCAGAGGTATATGCAGCCCCATATGCAGCCCCAGAGGTATATGCAGCCCCATATGCAGCCCCAGAGGTATATGCAGCCCCATATGTATATGCAGCCCCATATGCAGCCCCAGAGGTATATGCAGCCCCATATGTATATGCAGCCCCAGGGGTATATGCAGCCCCAGAGGTATATGCAGCCCCATATGCAGCCCCAGAGGTATATGCAGCCCCAGAGGTATATGCAGCCCCAGAGGTATATACAGCAGCCCCAGTGGTAGTATACAGCAGCCCTTAGGTAGTATACAGCAGCCCCAGTGCTGTATACAGCAGCAGCCCCAGGGCTGTATACAGCAGAAGCCCCAGGGCTGTATACAGCAGAAGCCCCAGGGCTGTATACAGCAGAAGCCCCAGGGCTGTATACAGCAGAAGCCCCAGGGCTGTATACAGCCGCAGCCCCAGGGCTGTATACAGCCGCAGCCCCAGGGCTGTATACAGCCGCAGCCCCAGGGCTGTATACAGCAGCAGCCCCAGGGCTGTATACAGCCGCAGCCCCAGGGCTGTATACAGCCGCAGCCCCAGGGCTGTATACAGCCGCAGCCCCGGAGGTATACAGGCCCCCCCCATCAAGCTCCAGGGCTTCCCCCTTGAGCGGCGTCCTGTAAAGGAATATCATACTTGCCAGTCTCCTGTCGCGCCGTCCGCAGCTGCCGACACACGCGATCCCGGGCTTCATTCAGCGTCTTCCGGATTCCGACTTCCTGTAGTCGCGGGCAATGACGTCATTGCCCGCGACTAAAGGAATGCGGAAGACGCTGAATGAAGCCCGGGATCGCGTGTGTCGGCAGCTGCGGACGGCGCGACAGGAGACTGGCAAGTATGATATTCCTTTACAGGACGCCGCTCAAGGGGGGGGGCCCTGGAGCTTGATGGGGGGGGCCTGTATACCTCCGGGGCTGCGGCTGTATATATACATATACTCGCGTATAAGCCGAGGGGGGACTTTTCAGCCCAAATTTTGGGCTGAAAAAGTCGGCTTATACGCGAGTATATACGGTATTTTCAGTTGCTTCACACTTTTTTGTTAAATAAATAATTCCACATGTGTTAATTCATAATTTTGATGCCTTCAGTGTGAATCTACAATTTTCATAGTCATGAAAATACAGAAAAATCTTTGAATGAGAAGGTGTGTCCAAACCTTTGGTCTGTACTAAATATATATATATATATATATATATATATATATACACATAAAAGGTCCCCTTTTACTATCGTGCTTCACTGTTCAACTCTTTACCTTACAAAACATCTCCAAAACTCCCGTTAAGGATTCTATTGATATTTTAAAGTGAATCTGCACAACAATTTTTTTAGGTTGGCAAAAAACTGATTACTTTATTATTTAAAAATATTATTTCATAAAAAATACATTACAATTTAATGACACATTAGAGAGCTCACAGTCCCTTTATGCACTTATACAGGATAGGCATTTAAATACATAGGGGTACAATCCTATTAGGTGTGTATACACACTGTACAAAGCTTTTCCTATAGCACTGTCACTTTAGTATTTACCCAGGAATCTTTCTCAAACTCCTAATATAAATATTTTTAGTGTACTAAGCAGACCAGCTGCCATTGCCACATTTACAAAGATTAAATTCAAAGTTTGCAATAAACAAATACCTGGTATATAGTGCTCCTGTGGTGGATCACGCTTATCCCCTGCTGCCTCTATGTCCCCTGTTACAACGCCACTGCCAACGCACGTTTCAAAGTTGATAAACTTCTTCCTCAGGGGGTACTGAGGAATGCTAAAATTTATAAAATGCACCTATGTCACCCTAACATCCCTCAACCTCAAAATGATAGATAATCTGAAGATTACAATATATGTACCTGCATTTTGAACTGATTACTTCCTCCTTATATGGATGTACTTTTACACCCCCTGACAGAAGTTTAGTCGCTTATCCATGTTATGTAAATATAAGCTGATAACCTGACGTTAAATTCATCCATTGGTTGTATAAATTACTCTTTTGAAAGTTGAAACCCTCTGAAATGTGGGTTAGGTTAAGAAAATAAATTGCCATCAATGCTGAAATATTGATCATTTAATGAACACAAAATGGTCAGATTTTGGCAAGACAAACGTTTTGTCGCCTGGTTATACTGTATAATGCACCCAATTCTATTTTACATCCTCACCTGTGCTCAGTAAATGATCAGTTAATTAGTGGGTGTGTATAAAAAGAAACCCTGCACCCCAGACCTTTACTTAAACTTCAACTTGAGCTCTGACAACATGCCAAAAATCCACCCTGCGACCAAAGCCTTGATTATCGAGAGGCTGAAGACCAGATCCACTGCAGAGGTGGCTGGCACCTTTAATGTATCTCAGCATCAAGTACAAAGAATTAAAAAAAGATTTGAAGAGACTGGAGATATGTTTGACAAGCCCAGGTCCGACAGACCTCGCAAGACAACTGCTCAGGAGGAATGTTTGTTGTTTAGAAAATCCAAAGCAAGCCCCTCTTCCACTGCAGCAGAGCTCCAACAGGCTTGCCTAAATCCCTGTGTCAACTAGAACAGTTTGTAGGATTCTGACTCGAAATGGCCTCCATGGTCGAAACAGTGCCCAGAAGCCAGCATCAAACAAAAGACAAATAAAAAAAATGTGTGGCATTTGCTAAGCTCCACAACCTGCTAAACAGATGGACGCTGAAAAAGTGGCAGAAGGTGGATTTTTCTGATGAATCTTCAGTAAAATTAAACCACAGACACCACAAATACTGCAGGAGAACTACTGGAGCCCGTATGGATCCAAAATACACCCATAAAACAGTTAAATTTGGTGGTGGAAAGCTCATGGTCTGGGGATACATTCAGTATGGGGGTGTGCGAAATATTTGCAAGGTGGAAGGCAATATCAATAGCCTAAGAAGTATTAGCTACCTCTTATATTTCAAATCATAAAAGGGGTCAAATTCTGCAACAGAATGGTGCTCCATCTCATGCATCCATTACTACAACAAAGTTCCTCCAGGCAAAAAAAATCAAGGTGCTCAAGGACTGGCCAGCCCAGTCACCAGACATGAACATCATTGAGCATGTTTGGGGTAGGATGAAAGGGGAAGCTTGGAAGACAAAACCAGAGAATCTAGATGAACTCTGGGAGTCATGTAAGACTGCATTCTTTGCTATTCCTGATGACTTCATTCATAATTTGTATGAATCGTTGTTGAACCGCATGGATGCAGTCCTTCAAGCTCATGGAAGTCACACAAAATATTAAATATGACTCTAATAGCACCACAACTTCATTCACCAATGTTATGCAACATATATTTGTATTTTAAGTTACCGTATATACTCGTGTATAAGCCGACCCCCTACTTTTGCCCCCAAAACCTGGGAAAACCTATTGACTTGTGTATAAGCCGAGGGTGGACCCCAGCACAGGTATACAGCCCCCAGCAGTGTGGTATACAGCAGCCCCAGAGGTATACACAGTAGCCCCAGTGGTAGTATACAGCAGCAGCCCCAGTGGTATATACAGCAGCAGCTCCAGTAGTTAGTATACAGCAGCCCCAGAGGTATATACAGCAGCCCCAGTGGTAGTATACAGCATCCCCAGAGGTAGTATACAGCAGCCCCAGAGGTAGTATACAGCAGCCCCAGAGGTAGTATACAGCCCCAGTGGTAGTATACAGCAGCCCCAGAGGTAGTATACAGCCCCAGTGGTAGTATACAGCAGCCCCAGAGGTATATACAGCCCCAGTGGTAGTATCCAGCAGCCCCAGAGGTATATACAGCCCCAGTGGTAGTATCCAGCAGCCCCAGAGGTATATACAGCCCCAGTGGTAGTATCCAGCAGCCCCAGAGGTATATACAGCCCCAGTGGTAGTATCCAGCAGCCCCAGAGGTATATACAGCCCCAGTGGTAGTATCCAGCGGCCCCAGAGGTTTATACAGCCCCAGTGGTAGTATCCAGCAGCCCTAGTGGTATATACAGCCCCAGTGGTAGTATCCAGCAGCCCCAGTGGTATATACAGCCCCAGTGGTAGTATACAGCAGCCCCAGTGCTATATACAGCCCCAGTGGTAGTATACAGCAGCCCCAGAGGTATATACAGCCCCAGTGGTAGTATCCAGCAGCCCCAGAGGTATATACAGCCCCAGTGGTAGTATCCAGCAGCCCCAGAGGTATATACAGCCCCAGTGGTAGTATCCAGCAGCCCCAGTGGTATATACAGCCCCAGTGGTAGTATACAGCAGCCCCAGAGGTATATACAGCCCCAGTGGTAGTATCCAGCAGCCCCAGAGGTATATACAGCCCCAGTGGTAGTAAACAGGCCCCCCAGTGGTGGTATACTGTCCCCCACCAGTAACACACAGCCCCCCTCCTTAGTATGTTCCCCCCCAGGCTGCGGCAGCTGTCAAAATAACAAACACTTTATACATCACCTTCCGGCGCAGCTCCTCCGCTCGCCGGCTTCTTCTTCCTTCTTGTGCCGGCTTCTGTGACCGTGCGCAGGAAATGACGTCATCTCCTGCGCCCCGTCACATGACACCGGCACAAGCAGGAAGAAGAAGCCGGCGAGCGGAGGACCGGAGGACCGGAGGACCGGAGGAGCTGCGCCGGAAGGTGATGTATAAAGTGTTTGTTATTTTGACAGCTGCCGCAGCCTGGGGGAGATATGGTAAGGAGGGGGGGGCTGTATATTACTGCACAGGGGGACCCATAATAAGGAGGGGGGGGCTGTGTAGTGCAATATGCATGGCATCCACCCGCCGCTGATGGACGGGGGGATGCCGTGCATATTCATTGCACTAATGAGGCGGCCCCACGTGACCGCCTGCGGTCACCGCAGCCCCCTCCTGCCTCCTCCAGCCACCGGTGCAGCCCCGACAGCATATCGTATGACCCGTGTATAAGCCGAGGGGGGGACTTTTCAGCCCAATTTTTGGGCTGAAAAACTCGGCTTATACACGAGTATATACAGTAGTTATTTGTTTGAATATCATATTACTTTCTGTGGGCGACAAAACTTTTGTCTTGCCAAAATCTGACCAAACTGTGTTAATTAAATTATCAATATTTCAGCATTGATGGCAATTTATTTTCTTAACCTAAAACATTTTTCGGAAGGTTTCAGCTTTCAAAAGAGTAATTTATACAACTAATGGATAAATTTAACATCAGGTTATAAGCTTGTATTTACATAACATGGATAAGCAACATAACTTATGTCAGGGAGTGTAATGAGCCACTATATTTGAGAATACTGTATTCTTTAGGTTATCTATTATTTTGAGGGATGTTAGAATAATCTAGGTGTATTTTTTTTACATTTCAGCATTGTCACTAGATATACATATACATATTTTTTACTATCTGATACCGTGTATACTGTATACCATTGGGTTGTGGTTGCATCACCCCTTATTTTAGGAAGCACTATGCTGAAGTAACTTGTTTTTAAATGATAACTAATAAAGATATATTTTTAGTATGAATTTTAGGTCACTTAAATTACCGTATATACTCGTGTATAAGCCGACCTGTGTATAAGCCGACCCCCCTACTTTTGCCCCCAAAACCTGGGAAAACCTATTGACTCGTGTATAAGCCGAGGGTGGACCCCAGCACAGGTATACAGCCCCCAGCAGTGTGGTATACAGAACCCTCCCCAGTGGTAGTATACAGCAGCAGCCCCAGTGGTATATACAGCAGCAGCCCCAGTGGTAGTATACAGCAGCCCCATTGGTAGTATACAGCAGCAGCCCCAGTGGTATATAGAGCAGCAGCCCCAGTGGTAGTATACAGCAGCCCCAGAGGTATATACAGCAGCCCCAGTGGTAGTATACAGCAGCCCCAGAGGTATATACAGCAGCCCCAGTGGTAGTATACAGCAGCAGCCCCAGTGGTAGTATACAGCAGCAGCCCCAGTGGTATATACAGCAGCAGCCCCAGTGGTGTATACAGCAGCCCCAGTGGTAGTATACAGCAGCCCCAGAGGTAGTATACAGCAGCCCCAGAGGTAGTATACATCAGCCCCAGAGGTAGTATACAGCAGCCCCAGAGGTAGTATACAGCAGCCCCAGAGGTATATACAGCAGCCCCCCCATCAGTATACAGGGCCCCCCCCCCTTGTGCATCAATCCTGTAAAGGAAGAGATTAGTATACTTATCCCTGCCGCTGTCCCGCCGCAGCTATCGCGCTCCTCCGTCTTCATCCAGCGTCTTCCGGCTTCCTCCTCTGGTGCACAGACAATGACGTAATTTCCTGCGCCCACCGGAGGAAGCCGGAAGAAGCCGGATGAAGCCGGAGGAGTGCTATAGCGGCGGCGGGACAGCGGCAGGGATAAGTATACTAATCTCTTCCTTTACAGGATTGATGCACAAGGGGGGGGCCCTGTATACTGATGGGGGGGCCTGTATACTGTATACACTGTATACAGTGTATACAGTATACAGTGACTCGCGTATAAGCAGAGGGGGGGACTTTTCAGCCCAATTTTTGGGCTGAAAAACTCGGCTTATACGCGAGTATATACAGTATTCCATTCATTTTATGATTGGCAATTTTGAGTTCAAGGTTTAGTGTGAAATGCTTTAGAAATATTGGAATATATTGATATATGACAGTCGAAGGCTCCTTTCACATCAGCGGTTTACGTTGATGTGTGGCAGATCCGGCAGGTGGAGCCGCATCTGCCGGATCTGCCGCCTAACCTCCGACTTGTGGCCCGGGTCCGGCAAACCCCATGCATTGTCTATGGGGCTTATGGTCCGGTGCAGCAAGTGCGGTTCTGCTGGATGTGGCAGATCCAGCACTTGCGGCCGCGAAAAAAAAAAACCACTGCAAGAGGCGGTGAAATCAGCAGTTTCAACAGTTTTAATGTAATGTTCATGGGGCCTTAAGGGGATAAATGACTGGGATCTATCTAAGCCCACTCTATTATTATTATTATTATTATTTATAGATCTTTAAAGCACCGTTGAGTCCATGGTGCTGTACATGAGAAAGGGATACATACAAACAAGTTAAAAATACAATGAACAAACTAACAGTGACAGACCGATATAGAGAGGAGAGAGAGGACCCTGTCCTTGCAGGATTACACCTCACCACCAATGGGCCTGGTGCCCCACCACCACTGGACCTGGCGCTCTACCACCATCGGACCCGGTGCTCCACCACCATCGGACTAGGGGCTCCACCACCACCAGAGCAGACCCAACCTACTGTCTCTCTCCCCACTGCCCTGTAGAATGTAAGTCTGCAAGGGCAGGGTCCTCTCTTCACTATGTATCGGTCTGTCACTATTAGTTTGTTCATTGTATTTTTAACTTGTTTGTAAGTATCCCTTTCTCATATACAGCACCATGGATTCAATAGTGCTCTACAAATAAATAATAATACAACTTCCCTGCATGGTTCATGCTCAGCAATGCATGGTGATGCCTTTATCCACAAGCACTGTAAATGTAGGGTAAATAAGGGGAAGGGGTTAAATATTTCTCTGAACAGGGAAATTTCTGTTATGTTACTTTATTCTGCAACATAACTAGATATTGACATTTTTATTTTTAGGTTCACAGAATCACTGTGTGTATTTTAAGTGAAGGTGCTGGAGCAAATTGTGACTTTAAGAGTAAATGACTGTACATTTTTTAGCACCAGACAGCCATATCTTGTTTGTTTTAAAGCATGACAGTTCAGTTAATTAATTGTAAATAGCTGGTTGGCTTAAATTCATCCATGTAACTTAAGGAATCTTAGGCTTGGCATATATTAAGCATTCAGCATTATCGCTATACAGTTGTGGCCAAAAGTATTGACACCCCTGCAATTCTGTCAGATAATACTCAGTTTCTTCCTGAAAATGATTGCAATCACAAATTCTTTGGTATTATTATCTTCATTTAATTTGTCTTCAATGAAAAAACACAAAAGAGAATGAAGCAAAAAGCAAAACATTGATCATTTCACACAAAACTCCAAAATTGGGCCAGACAAAAGTATTGGCACCCTCAGCCTAATACTTGGTTGCACAATCTTTAGCCAAAATAACTGCGATCAACCGCTTCCGGTAACCATCAATGAGTTTCTTACAATGCTCTGCTGGAATTTTAGACCATTCTTCCTTGGCAAACTGCTCCAGGTCCCTGATATTTGAAGGGTGCCTTCTTCAAACTGCCATTTTTAGATCTCTCCACATGTGTTCTATGGGATTCAGGTCTGGACTCATTGCTGGCCACCTTAGAAGTCTCCAGTGCTTTCTCTCAAACCATTTTCTAGTGCTTTTTGAAGTGTGTTTTGGGTCATTGTCCTGCTGGGAGACCCATGACCTTTGAGGGAGACCCAGCTTTCTCATACTGGGTCCTACATTATGCAGCAAAATTTGTTGGTAGTCTTCAGACTACATAATGCCATGCACACGGTCAAGCAGTCCAGTGCCAGAGGCAGCAAAGCAACCCCAAAACATCAGGAAACCTCCGCCATGTTTGACTTTAGGGACCGTGTTCTTTTCATTGAATGCCTTTTTTTTCCCCTGTAAACTCTATGTTGATGCCTTTGCCCAAAAAGCTCTACTTTTGTCTCATCTGACCAGAGAACATTCTTCCAAAACGTAGTAGGTTTTCACAGGTAAGTTTTGGCAAACTCCAGCCTGGCTTTTTTATGTCTCGGGGTAAGAAGTGGGGTCTTTCTGGGTATCCTACCATACAGTCCCTTTTCATTCAGACGCCGATGGATAGTACGAGTTGACATTGTTGTACCCTCGGACTGCAGTCTTTATCCACTATCTGCACAATCTTGCGTTGAGATTTCTCGTCAATTTTTCTTTTCCGTCCATATCTAGGGAGGTTAGCCGCAGTGCCATGGGCTTTAAACTTCTTGATGACTACGCACGGTAGACACAGGAACATTCAGGTCTTTGGAGATGGACTTATAGCCTTGAGATTGCTCATGCTTCCTCACAATTTGGTTTCTCAAGTCCTCAGACAGTTCTTTGGTCTTCTTTCTTTTTTCCATGCTCGATGTGGTACACACAAGGACACAGGACAGAGGTTGAGTCAACTTTAATGTTAACTGGCAAGTGTGATTTAGTTATTGCCAACACCTGTCAGGTGCCACAGGTAAGTTACAGGTGCTGTTAATTACACAAATTAGAGAAGCATCACAAGATTTTTCTAACAGTGCCAATACTTTTGTCCATCCCCTTTTTTATGTTTGGTGTGGAATTATATCCAATTTGGCTTTAGGACAATTCTTTTTGTGTTTTTTCATTGAAGACAAATTAAATGAAGATAATATAATACCAAAGAATTTGTGATTGCAATCATTTTCAGGAAGAAAATGAGTATTATCTGACAGAATTGCAAGGGTGTCAATACTTTTGGCCACAACTGTATGTTTATTCAGTGGCACAAGACTTTACCGCTAGTGAGGGGCGAACCTGCTGATGTCTGGTTTCGGCAGATCTGGCCAGATTATTTTTAAAGTCTGGGTTCAGCACAAGACTTGACCCAAAGTTGAGTCTGAGCCCAGAACCTGGACTTTAGAGTTATGAAATGGGGACTACGGGGCTTGGGCCTGTAAAAATAAACATAACAGTGATTAAACACCAGTGTGATTACTTACCGGGTCCTTGCGCTTGTACTTTCAGGACGCTCATTAACTTTCTGATTATTCACTACACGGTAGATGGTACAATGTACTGGCTTTTCCAAGTTACTGCACTGGCTCCAACAGTCAATCACAGATGCCCACTCTCTGTGTTGCGCTTTTCATTTATTGTGCCGGTGTCTGTGATTGATTGCCATAGGCAATGAACCTGACAACATAGTAGTGCAAAATTAAATAAATAATTAAAACAAAATTACGTAGAGCTTAGCTATCCTGAGTGAAGATAAAGCAGACAGCTAAGGGCTGCCTGGCTTTACCTTGGCTGGCAATCCAAATACAGGTAAGCCCACTATTTTTTTTCATTGTTTAAATGAATAATTTAAAGAAAAAAATGTGTGGTCTTCGTCCTATTTTGATTGCCAACCAAGGGTATCTAGGAGCTGGTATTCTTAACTTGGTGTGGCCATAATTTTTGGGGCCCCCATGCTAAAGAATGGTGGCCTAGCTGCCCCAGAAATTGGTGTATTCATTAGAAGTGCCAAGTTCTTGGTGCTTTACCCAGCTCTTTTCGATGCCCTGGTGCAGTGGCATTGGGGTGTTAGAAGGGGTTAATGATAGCTGAGTGTTGACAGCTTGTCATTAAGCCGAGATTAATAATGTTCAGGTCTTTGAGACCTGCACATTATCAATTCTGTGAGGAAATAGTTAAAAAACACAACACACAGAAAAATCCTTTATTTGAAATAAATCACACTGAAACACTCATTTTCCCATTTATTAACCCACACATACCCCTCTGACGATAATTTATAACAATTGTCTCATGAAGCACACTCATCTGCGATCACACTGACTGCTGTGAGAAGCGGTGATGTCACTCAGTGAGATACTGAAACCCTACAGCAGTGAACTCAGTGGGGTCACCAGAGTTTACTCCCACAAGGCCTCAGTGACTTAGTAAATTTCTTCAGACATGTTAGAGCTGAGAATGCTTTGTGAGATTTGTTTGGGCAATAAATTGGAAAATGAGGGTTGTCTGATTTATTTTAAATATAGGATTTTTCTCTTTGTTGTGTTTTTTAACTATTTCCTCACAGGATTGATAATGGGCGGATCTCATAGAAACCTGAATGTTATCAATCTGGGCTTAATGGCAAGCTTGCAATACTTAGCTGTCATTATCCCCTTTTATCACTCCAATGCAACCGCACCAGGGCATCAAGAAGAGTGAGGTAAAGCGATAGGAATTGGTGCTTCTAATGACTGAGCCAATTTCTGAGGTGGATGTGGGATGCTATTCTTTAGCCCAATAACTATGAGCCTCACCACGCTGAAAATGCCAGCCCTGAGCTGTCTTTTACCTTGACCGGAAACTAAAAATAGAGTGAAGCCCACACATTTTTTTAATTATTTAAATTATTTAAAAAAATAATGGGCTTTCCTGTATTATGATTGTCATCAAAGGTAAAGCCAGGTAGCTCACTATGGCAGTCCGTAGCTGTCAAGTCTATCTGCGCTGAGAATCAAAGGTAAAGTGAAGCTCTATGTCAATTTTTTTTCTAAATAATTAGTTTATTTTTACACTACTATGATGTCAGCTTCATTGCTTATGGCAACTAATCACAGGCACCAGCACAATGGGTGAGGGGTGCAACAGCCAATCATAGACACTGTCACAGACAGTTGGCATCTGTGATTGACTGTTGGAACCAGTGCAGTAACCTGGAAAGAGCCCATACATTCTAGCATCTACCATGCAGTGAATAATCAGAAAGTTAATGAGTGGCCCTGGAAGTACAAGTGTGTGGACCCCGGTAAGTAGTCATGCTAATGTTTAATAATTGTTTTGTTTCTATTTACAGCCCTCCAGTCCCTGAACTAGAACCCAAACAGTAACACGGACTTCTCAGTTAGTCCATGTTCGGGGTCCATGCCAGAACATTAGGTGTTTGGTATGGAATACAAACTTTACAGTTTGGGTTTTCCCATCCCTATATACCACACGTTATATAGCGTTTTTTTTATTTTGCCTAGATGTGTATTTAGATGTGTAGTTACGTGCAGTTTTCAATATAGTTAAAGGGAAGCCGTACTTTCAAATCACTTTTCAGAAGCTGTCCTATGTATATAAAATGACTAGTGCTATTTTTGGCCACTAAATGACTTTCACCCTGAATTTTCCGCTCTGCATGTTCTGTCTCTAATTTGCATATCACTGGGAGCTTAAGGAATGAGACTAGCTGTTTTCCTTAAGCAGCACCTGCACACAGAATAAGGGATTCATGCCCTAAAATTACTTATTTAGGACACAGACATAAGTACAAGCAAGATAGAGAACATTCTACAGTGGTGCTGAACTGTCTGAATGTGACTCCGATTTGGATTGAGACAAAAGACTTGTTAGAAAGCTCAGCTCAATCTTTGTATTCCTACAACTTCCTCTGTCCTCTATATGTTCCTCGTTCTTTTTCCCGCCTCCCTTCTTTATGGACTATAATGACCTGTGTCACATAACACCACAGTGTCTTTAAATATATCCCCGGTACACAATAAAAGAAGAGAGATGATTATCCTTTTTGTGTTTTTTATTTTTGAAGGTGAAAAACAGGTTGTATCACACAATGTTTCGGCTCCAGTTGAGCCTTTCTCAAGTGAGTCTTCTGTATATATAGAAAGGGGGTTTGTGGTTCAGTTCCCACATGAGCAACTGCTCAGGCCAGTACCCTGTTTGAGGTACTCAGCATATGACTCCGTCCTTTGTGTCAGTGCAGCAGCATGGTGGCTGGTCTGGGTGGATGGAAGGCTCCTGTCCATCCACCCAGACCAGCCACCATGCTGCTGCACTGACACAAAGGACGGAGTCATATGCTGAGTACCTCAAACAGGCAGGTACTGGCCTGAGCAGTTGCTCATGTGGGAACTGAACCACAAACCCCCTTTCTATATATACAGAAGACTCACTTGAGAAAAGCTCAACTGGAGCCGAAACGTTGTGTGATACAACCTGTTTTTCACCTTCAAAAATAAAAAACACAAAAAGGATAATCATCTCTCTTCTTTTATTGTGTGCCGGGGATATATTTAAAGACTTTGTGGCCTATTTTTCCCTTGTGCACCTAAACGGTGGTCGAGCTATACTATATGCTCTCTGATAACACCACAGTGAGCCTGCAGTTTGTCTTGTCTGAGGAAAAGTGGTTTTGAGATATTTTCTAAGCTCACTGACTTGGCCCATGTGAACAAAGGCTACTGAGAGGCACTGAGTTCATTGATAGTTGTGTGTCTATTGCCATAAAGTGAGTGCTGCTGATAACAACCGACACTGAGACATCGGTGGAGACTCAGCTCAGGACCCAGGAATGCTGAGAAATGCATGTTTGCTATATTTCTTACAAGAAACTGTGCCTGGGGACACAACTTTCCTTATAAAAGAAAAGCCCTTTAAGGGTACTTTCACATCTGCATTTGATTTCAGTTCAGTAAGTTCAGGCAAACTTGAACTTTTAAACTTCAGGTTTTTTTTTACTTTCATATCTCGTTTTTAAAAAAAAAAAAAAAAAATGTCACCTTTTTTGAAAAAAAACGGATGCGGCATGCTTGTGGCGACATTACATTCTGTGCAATACATTGCTAATGGAGTTCTGGACATGTGCGGCAACTTGCTTTTCATTGCGATCCCGCAAATCTGGCACTTCCAGTGACGGACAAAAAACACTGCTAACTCTGGTTTTAAGATAAGCCGGAAGTGCTGGATTTGCCAGATCGCGATGAAAATGCCAGTCGCTCCACATGTCCGTACTTCTATTAATAATGCATTCTTGCCGCAATGTTGCCACATCCGGTTTTTGCAAAAAAGGCGTACCGTATATACTCGTGTATAAGCCGACCCGTGTATAAGCCGACCCCCCTACTTTTGCCCCCAAAACTTGGGAAAACCTATTGACTCGTGTATAAGCCGAGGGTGGACCCCAGCACACGTATACAGTCCCCCCAGTGGTATACAGCAGCCTCCCCAGTGGTAGTATACAGCAACCCCAGTGGTAGTATACAGCAGCCTCCACAGTGGTAGTATACAGCAGTCTCCCCCTGTGGTAGTATACAGCAGTCTCCCCTGTGGTAGTATACAGCAGTCTCCCCCTGTGGTAGTATACAGCAGTCTCCCCCTGTGGCAGTATACAGCAGCCCCAGTGGTAGTATACAGCAGCCTCCCCAGTGGTAGTATACAGCAGTCTCCCCTGTGGCAGTATACAGCAGTCTCCCCCTGTGGCAGTATACAGCAGGCTCCCCTGTGGCAGTATACAGCAGGCTCCCCCTGTGGCAGTATACAGCAGGCTCCCCCTGTGGCAGTATACAGCAGGCTCCCCCTGTGGCAGTATACAGCAGGCTCCCCCTGTGGCAGTATACAGCAGGCTCCCCCTGTGGCAGTATACAGCAGGCTCCCCCTGTGGCAGTATACAGCAGGCTCCCCCTGTGGCAGTATACAGCAGGCTCCCCCTGTGGCAGTATACAGCAGGCTCCCCCTGTGGCAGTATACAGCAGTCTCCCCTGTGGCAGTATACAGCAGTCTCCCCCTGTGGCAGTATACAGCAGTCTCCCCCTGTGGCAGTATACAGCAGTCTCCCCCTGTGGCAGTATACAGCAGTCTCCCCCTGTGGCAGTATACAGCAGGCTCCCCTGTGGCAGTATACAGCAGGCTCCCCCTGTGGCAGTATACAGCAGGCTCCCCCTGTGGCAGTATACAGCAGGCTCCCCCTGTGGCAGTATACAGCAGGCTCCCCCTGTGGCAGTATACAGCAGGCTCCCCTGTGGCAGTATACAGCAGGCTCCCCCTGTGGCAGTATACAGCAGCCTCCCCAGTGGTAGTATACAGCAGCCCCAGTGGTAGTATACAGCAGCCTCCCCAGTGGTAGTATACAGCAGTCTCCCCCTGTGGTAGTATACAGCAGTCTCCCCCTGTGGTAGTATACAGCAGTCTCCCCCTGTGGTAGTATACAGCAGTCTCCCCCTGTGGCAGTATACAGCAGCCCCAGTGGTAGTATACAGCAGCCTCCCCAGTGGTAGTATACAGCAGTCTCCCCCTGTGGCAGTATACAGCAGGCTCCCCCTGTGGCAGTATACAGCAGGCTCCCCCTGTGGCAGTATACAGCAGGCTCCCCCTGTGGCAGTATACAGCAGGCTCCCCCTGTGGCAGTATACAGCAGGCTCCCCCTGTGGCAGTATACAGCAGGCTCCCCCTGTGGCAGTATACAGCAGGCTCCCCCTGTGGCAGTATACAGCAGGCTCCCCCTGTGGCAGTATACAGCAGGCTCCCCCTGTGACAGTATACAGCAGGCTCCCCCTGTGGCAGTATACAGCAGTCTCCCCCTGTGGCAGTATACAGCAGTCTCCCCCTGTGGCAGTATACAGCAGTCTCCCCCTGTGGCAGTATACAGCAGTCTCCCCCTGTGGCAGTATACAGCAGGCTCCCCTGTGGCAGTATACAGCAGGCTCCCCCTGTGGCAGTATACAGCAGGCTCCCCCTGTGGCAGTATACAGCAGGCTCCCCTGTGGCAGTATACAGCAGGCTCCCCCTGTGGCAGTATACAGCAGGCTCCCCCTTTGGCAGTATACAGCAGGCTCCCCCTGTGGCAGTATACAGCAGGCTCCCCCTGTGGCAGTATACAGCAGTCTCCCCCTGTGGCAGTATACAGCAGTCTCCCCCTGTGGCAGTATACAGCAGTCTCCCCCTGTGGCAGTATACAGCAGTCTCCCCCTGTGGCAGTATACAGCAGGCTCCCCCTGTGGCAGTATACAGCAGGCTCCCCTGTGGCATTATACAGCAGGCTCCCCCTGTGGCAGTATACAGCAGGCTCCCCCTGTGGCAGTATACAGCAGGCTCCCCCTGTGGCAGTATACAGCAGGCTCCCCCTGTGGCAGTATACAGCAGGCTCCCCCTGTGGCAGTATACAGCAGGCTCCCCCTGTGGCAGTATACAGCAGGCTCCCCCTGTGGCAGTATACAGCAGGCTCCCCCTGTGGCAGTATACAGCAGTCTCCCCAGTGGTAGTATACAGGAGGCTCCCCAGTGGTAGTATACAGGAGGCTCCCCCTGTGGCAGTATACAGCAGGCTCCCCCTGTGGCAGTATACAGCAGGCTCCCCCTGTGGCAGTATACAGCAGTGCCCCCCCCCCTGTGCTATATACAGCCCCCCCCCATCCCCGTTGCTGCCGCACACCTGTAAAATGAAGATATTTCATACTTATCCTCCTGCTGCCGCCGCGCGCATCCCCCGCTCTCCTTCTTGCTTGCACCCGGCGTCCATCCATATGACCGCGCACAAGTAATGACGTCATTACTTGTGCGCGGTCACGTGGATGGACGCCGGGTGCAACCAAGAAGGAGAGCGGGGGATGCGCGCGGCGACAGCAGGAGGATAAGTATGAAATATCTTCATTTTACAGGTGTGCGGCAGCAACAGGGATGGGGGGGGCTGTATATAGCACAGGGGGGGGGGCACTGCTGTATACTGCCACAGGGGGGGGGGCGGAGGAGCGCTGACAGTGCAATGTAATATGCACGGCTCCCCCTGTCGCTGATGGACAGGGGGATGCAGTGCATATTGCATTGCACTAATGAGCGGGGGCACGTGACTGCCCGCTCAGTGTACAGCCTCCCCCACCTCCTTCAGCCCCCGGACACCGGCCCCACACACTGACAGCCGTCACTGACTCGTGTATAAGCCGAGGGGGGCACTTTTCAGCACAATTTCTGTGCTGAAAAACTCGGCTTATACACGAGTATATACGGTAATTCCTCTGGATTTGCCAAAACGCAGATGTGAAAGTTAGCCTTAGCTAGTGGTGAGAAAAAAGTGATAGGTTCTATTTAAAAGGTAAACCATAAAGATACATAGATTATAGAATAACAAAAAAGAGAATGCAAACATAGACTCAAGACTGATACCACCTACTGGCTGACAACATCTTCAGGCACTGTCTATAGGTAACTCTAGCTCTGCAGCATCATCATTTGATAACAGATTGTTGTGCATCATATTTATTTTGCCCCCATTCTTGAGTCCTCATAATGCATACAGTACATTCAGTACATACAGAGCTGAATTTTCATAAAGCTTCATCCTGAAATGACAGTGAAGTGAGCTGTTTACATGGGACTGCTGACAACCACCTCCAGAACGAATCTTGTCCAGGACAGAACAGATGCATTGTCAACTTCACTGTATATATTTTACACAGAGTCGGCAACAGCAAGCAACAGGAATTCAATGAGTATTTCACTAGAAATGCTGATTTTGACCTTGACTAAAACACCTTTAAAAATTGTCTCTTACTGATAATGAAAACATCTCCATGGCAACCTTACATATTCTTTAGCCTTTTCAGTCTCTGTTTTCATTCCCTGCAGCTGCTGAATTTTTCAGACATGCAACAATTGGATCATTGGACCATGATGCTAAAGGGATGAACAGTCACAGCCAGACCACAGATACTACAGGTGCAAATGAGAGAACTGAATTATGTATTCATTATTTAAATAAGACAAATACATTTCATATAAGTCGCTACTTAATAGCCAATTTATAAAAAGAACAGCCAGAACGTATTCACATACAATGTGCAAATTCAGGGAAAGAAAAGAAAAATCCATGATTTTGGAACCAAAACAGTACAGAAGGGTTGACGAGCCTTCACCTCTGGTGGATAATCTTTCTAATGTGAGATAGTGACAGAATAAATAGTCAGGGATTGATATATTTCACTAAGATTCATCTCATATGCATGCTAGGTTTTAAGATGTATATATCATCCGGAAAAGCTGCATGCTGTATAAGAAATTCAAGAAAGCTGGGCAGTCTTAACAAAGTGTAGCCATCTTGTAACGTCTATCTGAGTTTCATGTAAAAAGGGGAATACCGGACAGACTAAATATAAACATCATCGTAAAGCAGAACCCCGAGATACCCAGACACCCTATAACCCCTATACAGTGAGCTGGCTTTACTGCATGGACCAGGGGGTTGTTTCCAATAGATGGGTTGCAGGAATAGAAAAGTCGCCAAGCAGAGTCAAAGCTGAGAGGTCAGTAAAATACAAAATCGTTAGGCTGGAGACTAGTACATAATCAGGCAGAGGTCAATCCGGAAAATCAATAATTCAAAGCAGGAGATACCAAGAACCAGGAAATATATCTGGCAACCAGCAGAAGCACACAGAGGATTCAAATAGACTGCAGTATTAACTAATTTGCTGAAATCAGAGTTAATGACTGCAGCTGGGCAGCCATACAACACACAAGTCAGACTACTACATCACCAGTCCCACCTTTGAAGTGAACACAGCAGCACCTGGTGGCAGACGCAGAAGTTGCAGGAACAGACTCTGGGGATATGACACATCGAAGGGATTTGGTAACTCCAGTTTGCAGACCTGGATTTTTATGGAGTGATTGACAGGTTTGGTTGCCAAATTACCGGGTTAATAAAGGTGTTCACTATGTGCTGTAACAGTTCATAGAAAGGAGAGAGAGAAGCACCACTGATTTAAACCAATCATCAAATTCAGGTGCTCACCATGGCAAGAGATATTGGCACTTCACAAGAAACAGACATGGCATATTTAAAGATTGGGAGCACACCAGTAATTGTAAAAGAGTATATATACAGCTTTATTCAACACATATGCAGACAAAAACTATTTAAAATCAATAAAAAATATATATTAAAGTGATCCTGTCACCTCCAAAACGCCTCCTAAACTAGCAAAACATGGCCCTGCAGCATCCCATCACTAATCTCACACTTCTTTTGTCTCCTAAAAGCATCCTGTGAAAGTGCATAAAAACCTTTTAATACTCACTCATTAGTGATTATAATTAGCAGTGACTATATAAACAACATGCTCTGGTGACTAAAGAATATAGCCCCTGCTAATTATAATCACTAATGAGTAAGTATTAAAACGTTTTTATGCAATTTCACAGGATGCTTTTAGGAAACAAAAGAAGTGTGAGATTAGTGATGGGATGCTGCAGGGACATGTTTTGCTAGCTTAGGAGGCGTTTTGGAGGTGACAGGATCCCTTTAATATATATTTTTTATGGCAGGGGCCATATTCTTTAGTCACCAGGGCATGTTGTTTTGCAGCCTAGAGGATCCAGCCTCTATCTGTCTGTGCTGCTGTGAAACTGAAACTGAAGGCAGGACTAATGATTTGCATTCTGTGAGTGATAGAGAGGAGGGAGGGCAATGCCTGCACATCACAGCAAACACACAGAGACAGGGTGGATCCTGGAGCTGCAAATCAGCCCACCTTTGTGACTAAAGAATATAGTCACTGCTAATTATAATCACTAATGAGTGAGTATTAAAATGTTTTTATGCACTTTCACAGGATGCTTTTAGGAGACAAAAGGAGTGTGAGATTAGTGAATGGATGCTGCAGGGACATGTTTTGATAGCTTAGGAGGTGTTTTGGAGGTGACAGGATCCCTTTAATAGGGAACAACACAATAGTACATTATGTGACACAATTGTCGTGTAATTTAAAGCATACACTTCACATTTATAAGGAAGTGCAACCAGTTAACAGAGAAATGGGGTAAAGCTGTATAACAATATATGCTTATCAGGGTGATAAGACACATGCACCCTTGATAGTAGTATTTCAGGAACCTATTGGTAACCAAGCATCTAAAACCGTTATCCACCTCTCTTTAATCAATACATCACTATTGGCAATCATTATAAGCAGTAAGAGCGGGTAAAAGACAATTTAGATAATCGTAATGATGTATTAAGGGTAGTAATCACAGGTACCTAGCATCCCATATATCAAACAATACCTTAGGCTTGTAAAGCGAAGTTCATAAAGGCAGATATTGAGGATGCAGCATACTTAGTCATAAAAGGGAGGGCACAGGTATATAGTATAGGTATAGATAGCTATTGGCAAGTAATAAGAAGTCAATCCAGTACAATGAGAGTATCTTCCCCCCAGTAGCTAGACAACCCTTTCCCAGTATTAGTGAGCACTGGTAGTGATCCTATATGCTATATATCACAATCAGAGATTGGTGATAATGAAATTGGAATGCAGTGGGTAGTCATCCCAGTTACCTTATGTGCCCAGTAGCACAACAGTATGTTAGGTCAGACCCACTTATTCTCGAAGGGAAGAAGTGGCAGTAGTAAAGGTGCCAAGAAAAAGTGCTCAGTCAAGGTTAGTCAGTAGGTGCATGCAATAGTAGTAAAAGGTCGCACAGTGAGGGGACCCCAGCAGACCCTATCCCACGCGTATCACTGCTAGGGCAGTACAGGACAACACCTTTAATATTTTTTGGTAGTTTAGTTTAGCCCATAGACAGATAGTTCCCCAGTATCAAAAGAGTAGAGTGAGCAAAAAACAGTAAATGTGATTTTATTTTTTTCTCAGTTTTTTGCATAGGCAGTGCGGCCTTAAGGACCTAGATGACACAGGAGAAACTGCTGCCACTTTAAGTGAACTTGTCACCCCCCTAGTGCTTTAGAAACTGAAAGCGATTTGGAGCATTTTCCTGTGCGTTTCGAAATAGCGCGAGATTTGGAACTCCGGGACTTCTGTGTCAAGCCTCAGCATACGCTGTAAGTCCGCCACCCTTAGGAATCCATTGCCAGCATTAGCACAGCATTATAAAACATTATCGATGCACTAAGGCTGCGTTCAACCTGCAGAATTCTATGTTTTTTCATGGATCCGTAAGCAAAAAGGCTGACGCTAATGTGACCCTAGCATAACATCTCTAGAAGGCTACCTCTGACAGATTTGTCTCTAACCACTCTGTGTAGAATATACTAGAGCAGGGGTGGGGAACTTAAAGCCTCAAGGGCCACCAACAGGTCATTGTTTCCAGATTTCCTTAGCACTGTACAGGTGATAGTATAACCTGCATTGGTGATGATTCCAACCCCTGTGCAATGCTAAGGAAATCCTGAAAACATAACCTGTTGGCCACCCTTGAAGCCTGGAGTTCCCCACCCTGTCCTAGAGGAGCATTCATCTAATTCATATAACCCTTATATAAGATTTTGGAATTACTGAAATGCCTCCTGGGTTGCATTTACAGATGAGTGAATGAGTGAATGCATGAGTGAACTTGGGCAACAGTAGTCAGACTAGCTAGGTTAGTAACTGGAGAATAGAACCACGGACAGAATCAGGTGACAAGCTTTAGTGAAGACAAGAGATCAGTCAAAACTTGGTCAGACAGGCTAAGGCCATGATCAAAGAGGATCACAGAGGCTGATGTATTAAGAATAACCAGCTGAATCAAGATCAGGGTAACACAACAAGTAATGGCAGCAGAGTCCAGGGAGTAATCCAGGCACACTATCTGTCGATTCCCAGTATTCTGCTGGGAGTTTAAGTAGGATGTGGCGCTGTCTTATTGGCCACAATGGGCAGCTATTACTTCCCCTGAGCTCCTACGCAGCACACACAAATTCAGTTTGATGGCTTACAACCACAGATCCCAGTCACACCAGTATGTCTGGCAGGAGAACATCTGTTATCCCCCATAGATACAGGTTGTGACATTTCCATCAAAAGCGGTGCCCACATAGTGAAAATAGCGACTCCTTGCGAAAGAGGAAATTGTTGCCAAAGCAGGTCTGGGTAATGGTGTCACAATTTGGTGGTGAGTCTGCAAACTAGTCAGCTAGTTAGTGTCCTTCTATCACCTTCTTTTCTGACATTTATTGTCAAAATGATTATTGTCATATAAATACTCTTTTGGGACTTCATATTTTATTCTTTCAATGTCCACTGATGAAAATAGTATTATAATTAATACAACAAGAATGTGCACTATTTTACAGTGTTGTGAGTTATTTCGTTTCCACACCATAAATATCTGAAAGCATTGTTTGTTTGGGGATTCGGAGTTTGTCTCTTCAGTGACAATAGCTGCCTAATCCCCGGTATTGTGGTGGATATTGTCAACTTTAAAAATAGCCGGGATTATATTAAGGTATCCCGCTCAGTCCTGAATTTACACATGACCTCAGTGTTGAGAATCCCGTTACTTAGTGGTTACTGAAATCTATACAGACACATATATAGATAGAAGGAAGGACAGAAGGTTTTATGCACAGAAAAAAATATATTTAAAATTAATAGTTAAATGGGATTTCATATCTATCCCACCATTTTTACTTTTCATAATGAAGAGCATTTTTACAACCTGTGCCCCTGCATCTCCATAGATTTCAGTGCATGATAACATGTGTATTTTAATATTATCATGGTCAAAAAGTGGCCAAAATGAATTTGTATAAAGACGTATACATTTAATACTTTTTCTTTCACACAGCTATGATTTTTGGAATGTATTAGATGTCATTTAGAGATGTGTTAGTTACCATTTACCTTTTAGATCTTTTTTTTAGGTTATAAAGGTCTCTATCGCATCTGTAATGTTTTTTTTTAGATTTCTCCTTATGATAGTACAAGATATACTTTGATGGATCAATCACTTAAGGGATATGATTTATGTTTATGGTTTGTATTCCTTCTGGCCGACTTTGTCAATGATTCTCACTGATTCATGTAACTAAGAATTTGTAATTCAAAAATATATATTAAAGGGATCCTGTCACCTCCAGAACGCCTCCTAAGCTATCAAAACATGTCCCTGCAGCATCCCATCACTAATCTCACACTTCTTTTGTCTCCTAAAAGCATCCTGTGAAAGTGCATAAAAACGTTTTAATATTTACTCACTAGTGATTATAATTAGCAGGGGCTATATTCTTTAGCTCTTAAGGCGTGTTGTTATGCAGGCAACAAGATCCACCCTCTCTCTGTCTGTGTACTCTGCTTGTGCAGGCTTTGCCCTCCACCCACTCTATCACTCACAGAATGCAAATCATTAGTACTGCCTTCAGCTGCACATCACAGCAGCACAGACAGAGAGAGGGTGGATCATTCGAGGCGTGATAATGAGCACCTAGGGAGGGCTTAGGGCCGCATTACACACACCAACTTCTGTGTCCAACTTCTGAACAGAACTCTGGTTGCAGTGAAATCATGGACACATTGTTCCATTTGTACACAAGCACAAAATGGAGCAATGTGTCCTTGATTTCACTGCAACCAGAGATCTGTTCAGAAGTTGGACACAGAAGTTGGTGTGTGTAAAGCGGCCCTTAGAGTCTCACAGGGGACGCCTTTGAGACGTATTCAGAGCCAAGAAGTCTCAGATTTGTAAGTGTATATTGTTGATTATTCCAATGTTACAGAGCGCTTTTCTTTACAGAAAAGGAGCACTAATACTGATCTGTCATGGTGTAGGTACAGGTATTAATAGGGTTGGGGGTGATTTCGAGGGGTCAGGTTCCCTTTAATCACATCATTAAAGAAAACTACAGCTAACAAAATATGATTTCTACTATATTGGTGGGGTTCTTCTGCTACCAGGTTTGTTCCACATTAAGGAAGATTTAGATAGGCCATTTTGGAAACTAGACACCTCTAGAAAGCTGAATTTTGTTTGAATGGTTCCAGGGAGCCACGTAACATTGGAAAAGCCCCCCTTTTGGAAATTACACCCCTAGGGGAATTTATCTACAGGTGTTATGACAATTTTGATTTCATGGCTGTTTTCCAAAAACAAACAGTAGTGGATGTTACTGTTTAAAAATTGCAAATCTGATATTGTAGTGCCCAGTACATTGTAATACTTATACATAATGCCCAGCTCGTGATTCTGGAGAACACAGTTTGCCGATTTCTTTTTTGGGATTAGTCATGGTGTTTTTCCATAACATTTGTGCTACCAGTCGTGTGGAAGCCCCCTATATTTTTGTTTATAGATGATGGACCTGAGTGGGGACTTTTTTTTGGGGATTGAAGGGAAGCTCCTTTTGGGCACATTATACTTAAAATTTTGGATCACTTTTGGGCTACATTCAGACTGTCCATTTTTTTCCTCTTCTGTTCTGCTGTGTTTTTTGCATGAAAACAGGAGCAGTAAAAAAAAATGCACTCAAAAATAGATCATCCGTTTCTGATCCGTTTTTGGGTGCTGCATTTTTTTGACCCATAAACAATGGGAAAAGCAGATCATAAAAATGCCACATAAATTGATATGCACTTTTCCAAAACAGAGCCCTCCAAAAGTGAAAAAACAGACCACTTTCAAAGTGCCCTGTCTGAATGGCAAAAATAAAAACCCATAGACTTTGCTGGGATGTCATTTGAGTGATTTATTTTCTGCAGTGCACTGCAAAAAATGCATAAAAAACGGACAGTCTAAATGGAGCATTAACCTGTTCTCTACACTGAGCACTTACATTGGGGTTTACATCTAAATATCAAAATGACAGGATTCAGATGCCACCCAGAAAGGATCCATATGCTATAATAAAGGCAGCAGAGTTACTGTTTAGCCTCTGTTTAGCGTTATCCTTTTTAGAAGTGCACAAAACTGTGGTCGACCACGCTTTTTATGCTTCACTGAATAGACAGACAACGCCAAATCATAACACAGAGGCCAGGATCACACATCTCCGCTGCTAGTATTTAGCGGGTCTCTGCTAAATACCGCACTTAGCTTTTTTCAGTGAAGCGGATATGCGAAGATGCTTAAGCCAAGCGGACAGCTAGCAGCGTTTCCCTGTTCACTCTGGTAGAGCGGACTAGGCAGCCTTATGTGTGACTTGGCTACCACGATCAACATCGGGTAACCAGGGGCTGCGTCTGCAGAAAGCGGCGGTGCTCACGTACTGTATCTCCGCTTCACTGAAAAAAGCTACGGTAAGTATTTAGCGGAGACCCGCTAAATACTAGCAGCAGAGATGTGTGAACCTGGCCAGACTTAGTCTTAGGTGACTCCTTCTACATCATTATAGGCAATCTTCTGTGTGAGGTTCCATATGAATCATATATTTCAGAGATTTATATGGAAGCCCCATATGTAAGTGATCTGCATAGAGCGCCCAAATAAATGGGAGCCGAGCCTTACTGCGATCTTAATGGGATCAATTAATAAATTAACAGCAATTCAAAAATTGCTTTTAGTTATTTTTTATGCCGTCCACTGTCTGATATAAATTATTAGGCAGTTCTATTCTTCGAGTCGGTGCAATCACAGGGAATTATATATATGTATATATCCTATATATATCTTTGTCTTGATTTGCTACTATCACACACAATAAATGATTTAAATTAGAAAAAGAGTTTCTGCAGCGCCATATTTTGCAGACCTTTAATTATATGTGTCATGTGAGAACTTGTTTTTTTGCGGGATGTGTTGACATTTTTATTTGTAGAATTTTCAGTGTTTTGATCACTTTCTATTCCAGTTTTTGAAAGACAAAATGAACATAAAACAGCAACTCAAGAATTATTTGTTTGGTTATAACAATACCACATTTATATTGTTTTTTATGTTTTGCCACTTTTACACAATAAAAACAATTTTATAGAAAAAATAATTATTTTGCATCACTATTCTGAGAGTTATAGCCTCTCTATTTTTCTGCAAATGAAGCTGAACTTATTTTGTGTGGGAGAAATTGACATTTTCAGCTATACCATTTTTGGTTTACATGTAACACATTCATTTGCACTTTATTCCACTTTTTTCAGCAGTATGATGAAAAAGCATTGTTTCTTGCAAGTTTTTTTATGCTGCTCATTGAAGGAGTTCACTAGTGTGACAGTTTTATACAGTGCGGAATTCTGAAAATGGTAATACCAAATATTTGTAATGTTTATTTTTATTTTTACATAAATATATGTATTTATTGCTAAGATTTTTTACTTTTTTTTGCTTAATTGTGATATTTTGTTAAATAAATGTAGAATTTTTTAAAACTTTTAAAAACATTTTTTATGCAGTCCTATGATGGGAGATAAGCTTTCCCTGCCAAGATTGCTGATCTAATGTTCTGCAATACTTTTGCATTATAGGGAATAAATGCCTCACACACAGGCAGGAGGCATGTCAGGTCCAGCTCAAGGTAGGACCTCCCAGGACACCGCACCTGGGTGATGCCGCAACCATTACTCAGGGTGGGGTCATTATGGAATGACCATCTGAACAAAGTGATCACAATCACATTGTGCCGATCAGAGCCTCCTCCCTCTACAAGCCAATCGATGATTGAGAGGTTAAATACCTATGATGGGTGCTAGCTCGTTGGCCTAACAGCAGGGTGTGAGCTATGATACATAGATGACACCTGCTGACAGTTTGTGGGAAAGCTCGCTCCAGTGGTGCCATTTATGTATGGCTAAGGTGATGAAGGGATCAAGAAAGGAAAACTCCTTAACCCATTAATTTTTTCTGTTGCTTATTCACATTTTACCATTTCAATTCATTTGTATGTGACACGCCCACTCCAAAGTCGGGGGTACTCATTACCGGGCCAGTTCTTATGGTTCTTTCTGGGGGAATGTCAAGGTGGCCACCCAGCTCCGTGACCATGGCGGTGTCATTTAAGAGTTCAGATAACAAGGGGGATGAGGGGAAAAGGGGTATTCGTCATGCCACCTGCGGTGTGCAGCCATGGATGGCAACCGCTGCTTCAGAACCTCTGGGGACGATGACTGGCAGCTTGGATGGTTTCGCTCCCCGCAGGTGGAGCGCGATCCCCATGGCAGCGGGAAGGATGGTTCAGCTCGTACCTTGGCAGATGTTCTTTAGATCATCAGCACCCCGGTGTTTCATGGGGCCTCTGTGGCTAAGGAAGGTCTTACACACACAGCTGGAGTTCTGTAACTTTTACTTAGTTGTTTCAGCATGGCCGCCGAGTGCTTTCCTTTGCCAACCTCCGGTTCAGCATTGTCTCCAGAACAGGACAGTGCAGTCGAGCCTCTTTTGATGTTCCTTTCTCTCTCTCTTACTGGGAGTCTCTTTCTCTTTTGGTCCCTCAGCGCTATAAGTTAGTCTCTCTGCTCTTCTCAACACCTCTGCACACAGAGCTCAGATACCAACAGCCACGGATGCTCAGTTGTACCACTTCCTGGTACTGCTCCCTAGTTTGGACGCCTTCTCCAAGTTGTGTCAGGTGTTTGGCCGCAGCTCCCATTAAGAACTTGAGGCCTCCATTTTCAATGGTTCGGGCCTATGGCATCCGCGCCTTGTTCAAGGCTGGCTCCCTGTGTTGTCCACCAGCCCCTCTGTTCTCTCACCAGGTATGGGCGTTCTGGGATCTATGTCTCGTTCCATACCACAAGGAATCTGTTCTTCCTCCACACCCATTGGTCGTTTCCTGCCAGGGCAAGTGTGACTGTGCTCCAGCCCGCGGGAGCTAACACCTCCTCCTCCTTTGCTCTCCTCTACCTCTACTCCTCTACTTCTGACTTCTCCTGCACTTCTCTTTTTCCCTCCTGGCTACGCTTGGGTCCTCCCTCTGGGTCCACCCACCATCCCGGGTTCCCTAAGTGTTGTGTGTGTGTGTGTGTGTGTGAAGCTCAACTGCGCCATCCCAGCACCTGGAGAGCAGAGGCACAACTCTACCTATAATGGAGGAGTGCAGTACCTCTGGTGGTGGCCTGCCTGGTGGGGCGCCACATTCGCCCTTGGCAAAGGTTAGCTCGTCCCCGAGCAACCCGGTAACACAGAAACTCATAAATAATTTTTTTTTTTCAAATAACAATTCGCATTCATTTTCTTCTCTTTCGGGGGGGCACCATTCTTGATCATTGCGATAACAAAGTGCTTGAGTCTCTCAGTCGTCAAAGGAAAACACAAAATGCTCATAAAAAGGTAGAAAAATATAAAACAAAAATAACATATAGTCCACTGTCTGTCAAGCAATTTTCCCTACCGGGGTTCAAAACAGTTCTTTGTCAGAAGTCCACTGCCCAACTATACGGTGATCACAATGGGTTATAATGTATACACATTATACATTTTTACAATTCCCGGTACCTAACTAACTAACCAGGTATATGCAACATTTACACATTTCAACAGTCTAGCTACTATTTACACTGACTTTCCAGGTCTTACTTTATGGGTAAGGGCCGCTTGCCCGCAAACCGTCCTTCCCACTCGAAAATCCAACCTGCTCTGCATATGGGGTTCAAGGCTGCAAGATCTTGTACACCTGCAACGCGTACCAGCCTTGTCATCCCATACACGGGGTGTAACCAACCTCTTTTTGGGGGTAAAGGCCCGACCGGGGTGTCCCTTCGGGAGATACGACTTAATGTCCCGTCTGCTGACGAAAACCTCTTGATCCAAGCCATACTCCTTTATGAACCCCCATCCGTTCCAAAGGTTCAAGTCCACAACAACTCCTCGGCGCCGCTCCGCCGGGTCAGATGCCTGAGTCTTTCGTACGTAGGCTTTGTCCTCCAGGATATCCTCCTCCTGCTGCTGTCAGTGGTCTCGGTGCTGTCATCGCTCTTCTTCTTCAACAGCTTGTCTTTGGGCCCAGTAGTCACCATCGCATCTGCTCTCTACGTTGCTCACCACCTGGGCTGCAATCGGGCACCCCTCAGGTAAATTATCATAGGATGCCCAATGCGCCCTCCTACTCTCAACCTCCGGGGTATCCACGGGGTTCTCACTGCTTTTCAGCTCAGCGGCATCACCCTTTGACTTCGGCGCTGGTTCAGGCGGGTCTGGTGTGGCAGCTGGCGGCACTTCTGTCGGCTCCAGGGTAGCTGGGCGGTTCTGGTTTGTTGGTTCTACCACTGGTGCTGCTTCTGGTGGTTCAAGAGGCTCTGCCACCTACACTCGGTGTGCTGACTTTTGTAGCTGGGACCACTTCCAGGCGTTAACGGCCCACAGCTGTGCACTGCTCAGTAACTTGCTCAGTTCTTTCATTGCCTCGTTGAAGTCATCAGAACCGGTAAACTGGACCCAGTCTCTAGCCTCCTCGGTTGCATTGGGGGCTTTGTCGCTTTCTTGTCCACCAGCCAGAGTGTCCGTCCCGTTGTTCGCCATGATGCCTCTTGCTCTCTGCACCATGCAACTCTCTCTCGTTCTGTGTCTAGAGGGAGTAAACAACCACACCTTAGCAGGCCCCCTTGGCTTTTCTTTAGTACTCTGGGCAGGCTTGCTCTTTCGCGCCTTTACCAAGGTCCTTCCTATAATGAGTGTATAACAAAGAAAAGAATGTGCCATATAGTAAGTGTCCGTATTAAAGGAGAAACAGATTTGGGTAAATGAAGTTGCGCTCACCTGGGAAAGTTGTGCTGAGCCTCTGCAAAACTAGAGTGTATGCTGTAGGTGAGGAAAATCACTACTGTGATGACGCCGTCTTGGGTATTGGATCCTCCCTCGATGGTCAGGTGACTGGCCACGTGATCGAAGGGGGTGTCAATGTGTGGCATCACTGCAGGTCCTGTCAGGAATCTAGACGTCCAGGATAGCTTCACACCACAGGTCATGTCAGGATCTTGGATGCCCAAAGCAGCTACCACACCACTCTCCCCGAAGGGAGAGTTGTTGCCATATAGAGAAAGGAGGATATTGTGGTGTTAAGGAGCACTAAGGCAACAGAAAGGGAGGCTTAGGATTGTATACCAACCTATTTTATTAGTAAAATTACAAATGCTCTCTGACGCCACCTATGCGTTACGATAGCCCTCGCTCTCTTCATCAGGTGGGCCGCTCGCATCCTGTTTGTGATGCCAAGTTGACACGCCCACTCCTGGGTCGGGGGTACTCATTACTGGGCCAGTTCTTATGGTTCTTTCCTGGGGAATGTCAAGGTGGCCACCCGGCTTTGTGACCCTGGCGGTGTCATTTAAAAATTCAGATGACAAGGGGGATGAAGGGCCTCCCAGGAGTGATATGGTACATATAAATGTTTAGCCCCGTCATGATGCACAAGCGCCTAGAGTTGGTTTGCACAATCATCCTGTGCTAACAGGGTCCCTGTAACAATATCTAGCAACAATTTTACTTTAAAGATTTTTAACATACAAAAAATTCTAACATTTCAACATAGCTTAAAGAACTGCTATCGGAACGGCTAGTGGAAGATTCCCCCAATCAGCAAAGGCTGGCACATGGTTACACACCCAACAGTTAGATACGTTTCTGTCATGCTGTACCAAGGGGGTGTCCGGCTACTGTGCATGATAGTGGCACATGGACCATTGATGTCCGGTGCACTACACAAAACAGACAGAGCCACCAGGGAAGACAAATACAGCAAAGGGCCATGCTCATAGGGAATGGGGAAGAGATGACCTCCTGCACTCACCTGTTGCTGTGCCCTGATCTAACTACCATCCCTATATGGGTCCTTTCAACCCGTCACTGAACAGAATACATACTCCCTCATTGGCCCTGATGATAGGCCTTAATAGGGAAATGGCCAATGGGTGCACTAGTTCCAACCACTACAGTAACAACAATAAAAGGGAAGGGGAGACAGACAGGGGAACAACAAACATTTTCACTCCTGCTGCCATGCTCCTTGGCAGCAGACGGCTTAGCAGTAGTCAGCTCTTCAGAGAACTTCAGGAAGTTTGACTAGGAATAGGTTCAATCACCAGCAAAGGATGCTGGAACCATGTAAGCATATAAAGGGGATGGAAGTGATCACAGAGTAGCCACACATGGACAAAGAGCTAGCTAGCTTGCTAGCAACAGAAACTGACAATAACTTCTAAACTGCCAAAAGAAAGAAACACGTTTAATATGGAGTCTCAGTACAGGAGTAGGATACATTTCCCAAAACTGTCACAAGCCTCCAAAGTAAGAGAGACCATCGTTACAGTTTCAGATCAAGGTAGTCTTGCCTTTTTGCTTGATTAGCTTGATTACTTGATAAGGTCTTTCCCACGTAAGCTGCAGAGATCCAGGTATCTTTTAGCCACCGCCAATCACAAAAAGGGGCACAGTTAAGTTTGGGTATGGAAGTAAAGCAAAAAACTAATTACATAAATCAGTTGGTGTGCAATGTAACCCCATGACATAGTAAAGATTCTATGTGCCAAATCAGCTCCAACTAGATCTAGAAACATGTCCATTAAGTATCTCAAATGGGGACAAGTTTGGGTGTGTTAGGCTAGGGTCACACTTGGAAGGCTAATTGCAGTTACCGCATCCAGATCTGGATGCGGTAATCGCAAGTGCCTTCAGACACATTTTGCCTACAAAATGTGTTCCTAAATCCACATGCGGTATCCGGATTGCACCTTAATGTTGATTCTGGTGGGCAGATGCGGATCTTCCCCGGCTTTCCTGCATGGGTTTTGAGGCGGGGAATGAATTCAGCTAAAATTGGATTCTCCCGGATTCACCCGGATCCGGCTCAAGCCAGCGCTCATTGACTCCTATGTTATTGTGTGCCGGATTGCGCCGGATCCGACACGATCCGGGACAATCCGATTTTGTCCGTGTTGTGTGCTGTGGTTTACGATCCGGGTGCCGCAACCCGGCTCCACTCACATTTGCGGTTTACATTTCAAAACCGGAATATGGATGAGAAAACTGTGCAAAAACTGTTGCCTGCATGATTTTTACCGCAGGCAACGAAACCGGATGCCGGTACCGGACTGCATGTAGTGCAATCCTGTTTTTTAATGGGCTCCTATGGGCTGCGGATCCTGATCTGGTTTTGAGCTTTTTGACAACTCAAAACCGGATCAGGATCTGCATTTGCTAGCGCAAATGTGACCCTAGCCTTACACTTACATTAGTACTACACTCAACGCTTGAGTCTATTTTTTTTAACCATGCATTCACAGACTTTAGTAATTTTGTTTTTCAGAGTGAATCAATAAGCTTCAGTCTTGGAAAATGATAATTGATTGATAGATCTAATTATCTAGAAATGTAAATGTATTTTGACGTGAAGCCTATTGTGGATATTTATTGAGAATATTTTTTAATATTTTAGCCCTTTTGGGCCTTGGTTCGTTTCTTTTAGCTCTGTGCTATTCATGAAATATAATGGCTCTTTCACATGTCTGTGCAATTTGGACTGATGTCAGATCGCAATGCACAGACTGGCTGCATCTCTTCCATCCCAAGCGTAACAGCTGAATATATTTCAATGAAGCTGTCGTGCTCGGGTCTGGAGATCCATGGCCAGTCTGTGCACTGTGATCCCACATTGGACTGAATTGCTTTGATCTGTGAAATAACCTGAAGATGGTATTAACTGAATGGGATTACTTTTATTTCTCAATAGTTTATTTTTTTTCTGATAGCACATTGTCTATGTAGACCCGAACAATTTTCCTACTATGCTTAGAGAATTAATCTTGTAGACTTTGCATTACATATAGAACCTGCTCATATAAGAAGCCAGTTGTGGACAAATTGCTTGTCATGCATTTCACTCACTCAATTGAACTACTTGTATCACAGCCTGCACTGTTGTGCTTTTACAGTCTTCCTCTTTCTCAGGATCTTTGCCCCTTCATATACCATTAATTCATTATATGATTTTCTTAAAGTGTTTTCTGCCCCCATCCAAATTCACAACTTCTAGCATGGCCGGCAGACACTTTAGAAGCAAGCCACAAACTGCACTGCTTAAGTGAAAATGAATTTTATCTGTCCAAAAAAATAAATGGTATTTTATTTCTTTACAGGCACATTGTACTGTACTGTTACATAAGGATACATCTTTATATTCTATTAAATCCAATTATTCCAGTATATTATGGCTAAATCAAATGTAAAGGATTTTGTTCTATAAAATTTCTAGACAGAATAATGAAAAACAATTAAAAAAAAATGGCATTCTTTATACATGTATTAAATTAAACAGAGCAAACCAATAATGTCATCAATATATTTGGTATCCTTATAATTGTACTAATCCATAAAATAAATTGAAAATGTTATTTACGGAGATCTATAAACGCTATTAAAATATTTTTAGATTTTCTTTTTCAACATCAAACTCATAAATAAAATTTACACAAATATAATGCTTACGTACTTATTTTTGCAAAAAGGCAAAACGCCTACAAATCACTTTGTAGAAATACAAGACCTCATATAATGAAACTTACATTAAAAAAAGTCATGGCTTTTACAAATCTGAATGAATGACCAAAAGAAAATTGGTTATATGAGTAAGTGCATCGCAAAAATATCATTGTGTACATGCAACTACTTTCACGTCAACGTTTCTTGCCATTCGTGGCAGATCTGGCAATTTTGCCGCATCTGCCGCCTACCGGAACACTTGCAGCAAGACTGTGTTTGGCCTAATTCATTCCCTATGGGACTTGTGGACATGTGCGGCACTTGCGGTTTTGCATTTGTGGAAAGTCAAAATCTCACTGCTAGCAGTGTTTTTTGTCCATTGCCGCAAGTGCCGTTTTGGCCGGATCATGGCAAAACCTCAATTGCCGCATGTCATGAACGTATGAATATGTTTCATTATTGGAAGAGGTTGGACAATAAGCCAAAACCTATACATAAGGCTTTGTCTATCCTGAGGGGTTTCTGTAGATTCAATGCTACATGCAACCCCCACTCTCTATTTCTCCCCCTCCCCTACCCAACTTTTACAACGGGTCGTAAATACCAAAGTAAAGCTGAGTGCATCTTCTCTTCTCCCTCTAAAAAGTTCTTTGTCTTGAAATACAGTTTTTCAATGTCGAATTTAAGAAGACCCGTTCATACCACATACACATAATTCATATTTTTAGATTATTCACCATTTTGCACATTTAATGATATGTATTTTATATCTATGTAACACACAGGAACCTGGTAAATGAGTTCTGGTTTATGCATACATGTACATTGTCTCTTATGTAATTTCTTGTAAATCTTTTATATAAACACTGCCCATCTTTTGGAGTAAAATATTATAATTTACTAGTCTCGATATCCTTGTCCTATGAGCGAGCTCACGACCTCACTGTTCGTTTTACGCTATCATACAGGTTACCGATCCACCTGCAAGAGATTGGTGGTGGCAGCATAATTTTGGTATTTATGTGATATTGTGGGCCTGAGGGTGACTGGATCGAGGTATATATACGTTCCTAGCAGGAACTGGTGGTATATATACATCCTGTCACATCACGTGCCACCATAGACAACATATACTAGGGCAGCTGGGCTCCTTTCTTATCCTCTGGCAATACCGGATTTGGCCAGCAGGCTAAGGGGGCGCCAGAGAGCTGCAGGTCCTGACTAAGTCTTCATGACACAGCACATGTACGCAAGTCCCATTGGGAATGAATTAGGTTGAACGCAGTCTTGCCGCAAGTGTTCTGGCATCTGCCGCCAATGCGGAGAAACGCTGATGTGAAAGCAGCCTGTGTATACTTAATGTTTACTTGTGTGCATATCTGTACTGTGTATATGCATTAGTAATATGGAAAAGTACATGTAATATATTAAACTTATGCATATTTTATTTATACGTACCTAATGTGCATATGCATGTAAATATAAGTATGTATTTGAAAGTGAGGCCAGATAGATGGCGGGACCAGACATAAGTCATGCACAGGGGCCTTTCA
>JARQOC010000005.1:451108483-451176424 GCA_033576535.1 Allobates femoralis | reverse complement strand
CCGCTTTGGCCGGATCACGGCAAAACCGCAATTGCCGCACATGTACGCAAGTTCCATAGGGAATGAATTAGGTTGAACACAGTCTTGCCGCAAGTGTTCCGGCATCTTCTGCGAATGCCGAGAAAAGCTGATGTGAAAGCAGCCTGTGTATACTTAATGCTTGCTTGTATGCATATCTGTACTGTGTATATGCATTAGTAATATGGAAATGTACATGTAATATATTAAACTTATGCATATTTTATTTATACGTACCTAATGTGTATATGCATGTAAATGTAAGTATGTATTTGAAAGTGAGGCCTGATAGATGGCGGGACCAGACATAAGTCGTGCACAGGGGCCTTTCACTGTTGGTGTCTGTTTCTGCCAGTACCCGAATAATGTTATGGGACCTTTTTTAGATTTCTCTATTAACTTTCTGCAACTGTAGTTGCATTAGTCTAAATAGTTTGACAACACCTGAAATGAATCTTCACCTTCAGGTTAGCCGTATTGGGAAAATTAACTTGACCTTTCCAATTGGCATTTATATTCCCAGTTCATATTTTTGCTGAGAAATTAAACAGTTTTATGTATTTGCTTTGGATAGAAAACAATTAAAGTAGCGCATCTTGCTTTCTTCTACTTTACATGTCCCATGAATAGACTAAGGGCCCTTTCACATCAGCGTTTTTTTAAATTTGCGGCAGATGCGGTGAAAAAACCGCATCTGCCGCAACTGCCGCATAACGGTTCCACTTGCGGCACGGTTGCGGTTTTTTCCATAGGAAGTATAGGGGGACTTGCGGCAGATGCGGCAAGTGCGGTATTGCACTTGCGGCAGGTGCGGCAGAGAAAAAAACCGCGGCTTACTGCGGTTTTTTTCTCTGCCGCACCTGCCGCAAGTGCAATACCGCACTTGCCGCATCTGCCGCAAGTCCCCCTATACTTCCTATGGAAAAAACCGCAACCGTGCCGCAAGTGGAACCGTTATGCGGCAGTTGCGGCAGATGCGGTTTTTTCACCGCATCTGCCGCAAATTTAAAAAAACGCTGATGTGAAAGGGCCCTAAGATTAGCTTTATATTACAAACCTAAAATAAAAGTATTTAATTATTTTACTCATTTATATAGCCAGATCATATTCCACAGTGCTTTACAGGGGTTATTACCACTGTCCCCATTGGGATGTCTTTGGAGTGTGGGAGGAAACCAGAGTACACAGCACATGAGGAGAACATAGAGACTCCTTGCAGATGTTGTGCTTGGTGCTACTTGAATACCGAGTCCTTATTGCCATGAATAGACAATGTTGCCATTTGTTCCATATATTTGCCATGTATGATGTTCCCATAGAGATTTATATCATGATTAGATGCAAAGTTTGTCATGTCACGGATAGTTTAGTCAAGGTAGCTGTTATCGGCATCAAGAAGAAAACAGTCTTCGAAAAGCCACATAGAAGAGCCATCATCAGATAATTATGAACATATGAATGATGCATAAAAAGGCGGAATGAGTCATATTACATAGTTCCTCCCTTTATCAGAAGAATGGAGCTTGTCTCCTTAATGAACTAATTGTTATTCAGATTTCTGATAAGCTATTTCACACTTCATTACTTCATCTGAACCAGAAGTTGACTCTTATTTACTCTATAAAGACATGCCTGAATAAATTAACCCAAACATCTTCCAGCACCATGTATTTTCTATTCGTATACAAGTTGTGGGTGTTAAGGATATTTTGCTGCTAAATTGTACTTTACGTCTGGAATTTTTCACTTTTTTAATACATGGTAATTTGCATTTCTGCAGCGGAACCTCTGGATGGGGCAAAAGGCTTTCCAGACTCATTAGAGCGTGCTCCAGATGATCAGCTTCCCTGAAGAGATACAAGTTATTTAGCCTTGGACTAGACATGAAATCAAGTCTTCCTCCTGTGGGCATTACATGGTTCCTGAAGCTAATTATTATATCTATTGCCAACTGACATGAATTAATTATTGCATAGAGGCTAAAGGTGATGGTATACATTAGACAGAGTTTGGCTACATGATCATTTGGCCAGCAGATGTTATCCCAGATGCTCTCAATAATGTGGTAATTTGGCCTAGCCCTAGTTATGTCTATAAAGGAAAGCAGATATGTCTGATACAAATCGTTTCTAGTGGAGACAAATTTTGATTGGTTAACAAAAAAAAATAAGCTGCAGCATACTAATAGCTATTACAGGTTGAATAATAGATTTACATGCAAAAATAGAATTTGCAATTTTTTAAAGAGAACCTGTCACCCCCCTACTGCATTGCAAACTGAATGCAGCACTGAATGCAGCATGTCTGCTGCATTCAAGGAAGGGCTTCCCTATGTCTCTAGCCCCCCCTGTAAGCTGTTAAAAAGACATTAGAAAGCTTACAGTTAAGTAGTCTAAAGGCTGGGATCTTATTAAGAGGTCTTCACTGCTGGCACAGTCCTCCAGCCTCCTCCTTGTGTATTCCGCCCCCTCTATGTGTTTGCCGCTTCCTCCCGTTCTGCTGGGTCTGCCCTCCTCCTCTGCTCCCGCTCTGTGTGACATCAAGAGCAGAAGAGAAGGGCAGACCCAGCAGAAGAGGAGGTGGCGGCAGACACATAGAGGGGGCGGAATACACAAGGAGGAGGCTGGAGGACTGTGCCAGCAGTGAAGACCTCTTAATAAGATCCCACCCTCTAGACTACTAAACTGTAAGTTATCTAATGTCTTTTTTAAAGCTTACAGGGGGTCTAGAAACATGGGGGATCCCTCCCTAAATGCAGCAGACATGCTGCATTCAGTTTGCAGTGCAGCAGGAGGGTGACTGGTTCTCTTTAAACAATATGTAGGGCCATCCAGAACTACAAGGGGAAACTCTGAAATCCTCCAAATGTTCTACTTCACTTTACAAAGTCAGGACATTAAGGTTAAGTTCCCTCAATGAGTTTCTGAAGATACATATTTTTGCTGTACAAAAAATCCATAATGTCTTAGGGCCACTTTACACACGCCAACTTATCTGTCCAACTTCTGAACAACTTACTGGTTGCAGTGAAATCATGGACACATTGTTCCATTTGTACACAGCCACAAAATGGAGCAATGTGTCCATGATTTCACTGCAACCAGTAAGTTGTTCAGAAGTTGGACAGATAAGTTTGTGTGTGTAAAGTGGCCCTAAAAGTTCCAGCTTAGTGAATGGGATTTATAAAAATATGATGCCCACTGTGCATTTTGTTTTTATACACGGTGTAAACTGAAATGTGGTGCGTGTTTGAAATCTGCAGGATTTAATTTACCATTGTGGGCTATCTGAGTTTTTTATGCAAATTTTCCACATACAATTGTATTAGATGCAGAAAATCTGCAAGTAAGGCTAGGGTCACACTTGCAATATTCTAAGTTCTCTGTGTGGTTTGCAGAAAACTTAAAATCTTTTCCTTACTACGCAGCCTTCATGGTGTGTTCCCCTGTGCGTGGTACAAATTGCACTCCCCGCAGCCCGCTGTGTAGCGGGTATCCATGGGACATAGCGGGTTGCTAGGGGCTGCGTTCACCGCTTTGCAGCCTGCGTGAAGGCTGCGTAGTGAGAAAAAGATTCTAAGTTTTCTACAAACCACGCAGGGGACTTACAATATTGCAAGTGTGACCCTAGCCTAAGAAATGTGTTTTTAGTGTGTTTCGGCTGTGCAAACGCATTAAAAATGCATGTAATTTGCTCATGACTAAATCAATAAAGTTAATGCAAAAAGATTTCACTCACATCACCTTGTGGTTGAGATAGGGTTGTTATAGTTACTCTTAGTTGGGGCTCATGTCAGCCTAAAGAGTCCATCTTGGATAGCATAGGATCAACAAGATAAAGAAGAACAACGCCTCACAAGTTGGTGATAGGTCAAATATTAATTTTATTCTGCCACCCATGCGACGGTTCAATCCCTAAGGATCTTTCTCAAACACTCAACAAAGTTTTGTCAAAACTAAATACCAGAAAGTATTAAACACAAAGCAACTGAAAGCATAGCTCCCAACCGTCTTGGACGTAGCAGGGCCAGTATCTGAGATTGGTCCCTACTTCGGCTGGAGACATACTGTGCGAGATGCATGTGATATACACGCATGAGTTTCACATGACTCATCCGGAATAGCCACTGACTCTCTGGAGGAGAAATCTCACTAAATACTGAACGTGTGCATGTGGCGTTTGCTAATAGGTCCAGAAATTCTGAAAATCCGCAACATTAAGAACTCTTCAAATACTCATAATGGAAACCTCACGTGAAGGTCTCTCCCGCTATGAAATTGATGGCCTAATCTTTACTTGACCATTTCATTTCTTACCCCTGCCCCTTTCCTGATCAAAAGCAGTAATGGGCCTTGGACTGCCGCCTATACATTTATAAAGCTCCACTTAAAATCAATAGCAGCTATATAAATATATTAGCATCAAGCTCTCCCTAGTGGCAGCCGTAGAATCAGAACCAAAGCTATATGCACTAAATGCCAAGAGTCATTTTCTAGTCACCATGGCAACATGACAACTGGGATTTGTCCAGCCCTTGGCCATACACTTACATGAAAACAAGCGGATCTGCCAATAGAACTATAATGTGTATGGACATCTTTACTATATTTTTCAGCTTTTACAGCATAAAGTAAAGGCAAAGGCACGTGCAGTAATTAAATATTTACCACTGTACATTGTGGAAAGAGGGTAAAGAATACAGATGATTGTACCACAGAATCTGTGAGAGCGGGGCTGGTAACAAAGTAACATGAAAAATAACATGCAAATAACTGAATATTAAAATAAGGATTATCATCAGGGGTCTGTCAGCTTAAAGGAGTTACAAAGGTAATTTTAAAGTTCAATATAAAGAATAATTTCTAGCAAACAGCAATGGATTTTAATTAGGACCATCTCAATAGGTGCTGTGTTTAGTTTGATTAAATGTATCGGAATATTATTATTAAAATATTATTTTTCCTGGCACCTTAATTAAGGAGAGCCAAACCTTTACCAATTCTATTTAGTTTGATTAAATGACTGTTGAGACTAAGCACAACACCTGGTGAGATGATTCTAAATAAAATCTAATTGCTGTGTTTGCAAGAAATTATTTTTTATTCACATATGCTAATGAGGCATGCATTGCACCCTGGACATTAGTGAATAGTACAAGATATCTTCCCACCGCCTACATTCCGTTTATCTCCACCTTCCTCTTTCTTGATTGACAGCTCTGGCTAATACAGTAGTAAGAGAAGTGCAAAGGTAGCCATAAAAGCTTGAATTAAATATGATTTTTGACAAATTTAGTAATGACCTTGAACACTAAGACCCACCAGCGCCCACTCAGGATTTGTAAATAGTGATGGATGAACCCGCTGATGTTCGGGTTTAGAGGACCCACCAAGACCTTTTTAAAGTCCAAGTTTGGGGCCGAATGTGCCTCGAACTTGATTCCGAACCCTGAACTTAGATTTTAAAGTTATATGAGTTGGGGCTGTAAAAAGAAAGCAAATACCCAATAAACAGAAACATTATACTTACCGGCGTCCTGCCGCTTGTACTGCTGGGCTGCTCATTAATTTCCTGCACAGGGGCGCAACAGCTGTTACAGAGAGTGGACATTTGTGATTGGCTGTTGGAGTAACATGGAAACTCCATAAATTCTAGATGGCTGCCTCTTCCAAGTGCCTGGCGTTACCTTGGCTGGCAATAAAAATACAGGTAAGCCCATTATTATTTTTTTAATTATTTAAATAAATAATAAAAAAAAATGTTTAAGCTTTGCCGTATTTATGATTGTCAGCCAAAGTAAAACCTAGGCAGTTGAGAGCTGGGATTCTCATCTGGGTAAGGCCAAAGCATTTTGGGCCCCCCTTGCTTAAAATTTCAGCCACCAGAAATTGGTGCATTCTTTCATAGCGCCATTTACAGGCACTTTACCTGGCTTCTTCATTGGCCCTGGTGGCTGTGGTATGCCAAGTATTAAAGGGGTTAATGCCAGCTTTATACTGGCAGCTGGCATTAAGCCCAAATTCATAATGTTGGGCAAATGTTAGACCTTCCCACTACGAATCTCTAGTAAACTTTAAAAAATACACAATACAGGAAAAAAATATTTTAATTACAATAAAACACAAAAAACATTGTTGGTTTCCATCTTTAGTAACCCAAAGCAAACCCTCTGACAATAATCCACAGGTCTGTCCTTCAGCAAACATGTTCAGCTCTGCTACATGACTGTGAGCAGACACATGTCTGTTCACAACAACTGGCAGACTGACACTGACATCCGGGTGCCATGTGAAAGGTCATCCCAGTTCACAGCAGAGACGGGCCAGCAGTAAACTTGGCTGACAACCCGGATCCAAGCTGTAAGTGAGAGAAGCGCTCACCCTATGGCTCGGGGTGGCAGCCCATAGTTGACCACTTTATTTGAGCTGAGAATCAAAAATACTGTGAAGAGCTACGTCATTTTTTTTAAATTATTTATTTTGACAGTACTATGATGTCAGTCAATGGATGAGGGGCCTAACAGCCAATCACAGACGCTGTCACAGAGATTGGGCATCTGTGATTAGTTATTGGAGTAACCTTAAAACTGCTCATTTTCCAGGTTACTCCAACAGCCAATCACAGCCGCCCACTCTCTGTGACTACATCTGTGATTGACTGTTGAGCCCTCCTGCAGTGAATTTCTAGGTAGCTAGTGAGTGGACTGGAAGTACAAGTAACCAGGACTTGGTAAGTATAACGTTAATGTTTAATAATTATTTTCTTTTTTTTACAGGTACCCAGCCCCCAAACCGAACCGGAACTGTAACACAGACTTCCCAGGGAAGTCCCCGTTTAGGGACTGTGTATAGACTCCGCATTTTACAATTCTGCTTCGCCCATTATTATTTGTAAACAAAAACGAAGAGTGAAACAATCAGATGACAAGTATAATAGAAAGATGTGCGCCATTTCTACATTTTTACCCACTCCTAGTTTTGGCTTACAAATACTGAGGTACAAAAATTCACCAAATTCTCAACTTGAGCACGTGGCCTAAGACTAGTTTCCCACAATGAGTTTTTGATGTTGCAGATTTTCTGCACCTTTGTCGATAAGGTCACTTGTTTTTTTAATACCTGTGTTTTATTACTATATAACTGCATTTTTTGTCTCTTCTTTTTCTGTCATGTTGTAAACAGAGCAGCTTTGTTTTTTATACTTCCTGGTATTTGACATTTACAAAACTTTATTGATATACTTATCTGAAGATTACATGCGCTTTTTAATCCCGTCATTTCTGCAGTGGAAACAAACTAAAAATGCATGCCTATTTTTTACCTATTTTCCAAATCTAAAGCAAGTCTATAGGAAAAATCCACACTCTAAATTCAACATTCCTGCAAGAGAAATTGACATGTTGTGAATTTAAAACAAGCACCGCAGGTCAGTTTATACTGAGTAAAAATAGAAGAGTGTCCATGAGTCTTCTATAAATCCCATCCACTTTGCCTGAAATGTAAAATGCTGCATCTTTGAGACAGCTTCAAAAACTCACTAGAAACTCATTGTAGCAACACAGCCTAGGGTCAAATTTTTATTAGTGCTATGCATAAGAAGATGCATACAGATAATAAAATGTAACGTGATATAGGGCGTTAGTCATGGTTAAGATGTTGTTCACAGACACTCCAGCATGCTGCAGAAAGTTGGGGATCTTGGGGGTGTGGGTGCGATGGTATTTCAGTTTCCAAGGTCTCTAAGCTCAGTTTTGCCATGCCTTGTGTGGCGCCGACTTGTTTTTGCCTTGACAATAAGAAAACCAAACCATCTTGCAAAAACAAAGTAATTTTTGCTGACATAGGTTGGCTTCACACTGCAGTTTTTTCACTGATCAGTGTCCATCTAGTTTGTGTGCCAAAACCAGGAGTGTCTCCAAAACCCAGAACAGGTGTCAATCTTTCACTTATAGTTTTTCTCTGCGAGTTCCTCTCCTGGTTCCTCTCCTGGTTTTGGCACACAAACCTGATAGAACCTGATCAGGGAAAAAAATGCAGTGTGAAGCCAGCCATACTGAGACCCAAACTTGTATAAAGAGAGTAGCAGGAAATGAGCTCACTGTTTTATTTCTTGCAATATGCAGGTACCTTTCCAATGGTTGCAGACAATGTCATATTGTTTGCCAGATAGACTTCAAGCAACCAGGGTGACAATTGAAATATCTCTATCTTCCTGATATAGGGCCACACAGGTCAAAATCTGACTACTGTACCAAAACTCTTGCTGTAATCCTTTCTAAGGGCCTTTAATAGGGCTGTTAACCTCTTTAATGTGTCCCCAGTTGGGCTGATTATTTTTCTCTCTAAGGTCCCTCGAGGCTGGCCAACACTAAACTCTCCCATTCTTGTCTCTTCCTTAAGGCGGCGTCACATGTGTCAATATTGCGAGCGACATCGCCGAAAAGTGACGCATCTGCGATGTCGCTCGCGATATAGCAAGTGTGTCGTGCTGTGTGACAGCGCAACGCAACTGCGATTTATTCTGTGCACAGTACTCTGTATGTATCCTGGCTTCAGAAAGGCATAATGCGCATGACCAGAATCACGATGCCTTTCGGTCATGCGTGGGAAGCTTCTCTGAAGCCAAGGATGCATACACCTGGAGACAGAAACACTCAGTGGGAAGGAATATGATATTGCGATTGGGATGATGCGGATATTGTCACGCCCCTAGATTGTGCTGACTCTATTGGATGCTGCTGTGTGTATTTATGTTTGCATTTCTTCAGGAGCTGTATGAGGTTTGGGTGTAAAGGTCTTGGTCAGCTGCTTGTTGATGTGAGGCTTGGGTGTGACTCACCTGCAATCCCCTCCCCCTGGCCTTTAAATAGCATTTTCTCTCCCCTGTCAGATGCCGTTGTTAGAGTTATTTACTCTTGGTCTCTGTGCTGTGAAGTTGCTTTGCTGCTGGGCTGAAGTCCTTCCAGGAGTTCCCTTGCCTTGGGAGTAGCTGTGGTTCCTGATCCGTGGGTGGAGGTAGGGGCCCTCAATCTAGGGCTAATCAGGAGCTTAAGGCGAAAGGGTGGCGACTTGGGCCTCCTCACCATCAGAGGTACCTACGAGATCAGGGCGAGCCAGGGACCCCCAGTTCCAGGGTCAGATTAGCTCCCTCTGAATCCTTTCGCCCATCACACCATCCAGTCACTTGATTTCCTTACCTCTCAAGCGTGACAGCTATGCAATGCATGTCACTTACTTAAATCAGCGCCGAGCACCGCTGTGATCCTCGTCCCCTTCTCGTGGGAGCTCCTCCTGTGGCCGCCTGGTGCAACAACCTGTAGAATCGCCCGTGAGTTGAGTGAAACAGTCTGTCGTTTCAGAGGACTCCCCATCCTCCACGCACCCCCATGTGAGCCTGGAGATAACCGCTGCATTTTAATGAAAAAAGAGATTTTGGAAGACCGGTGAGTGCTACCGCTTGTTTTCGTTGTTATGGATGCAATGCATATTATCACACCCACACAGGAGTGATAACATGCTATGTGGGCCAACTAGTCAGGGAAACTAATGCCCCTGCGACTACTTACTGCCATAATTAAAATATCATAAATGATCTTTAGAAATACTTTTTCTAAAGATCTGTTTATGTATGCTACTAGATGCTGGACTATATAAGAAACAAAAACAGAGGGGCGCAAATGAGAAGCGCGTAAGACACTAAATTGGCCTGTGGTGGGTAGCAGTATCGCTCACCTTGGTATGTTGTGCGCCTCCGCACAACACCAGTTAATGCTTAGGGCTTTAGACCTCCGGATCCCGCCAGGCACCATCACAGTCGCTCCAGCGATCCTTTCCAGGAAGTCGACCCCACGTGAAATAGGACCCAGAAACACGTCACCGCAGGTCCTTTGTTATTGGTCCCAGTCGCCCAGCAACCACAGGTCCTTTCGCTCCGGTGAATGGCTCCGGGGTTAAAACTTAATCTTCCTTCCCACAGCAGCTCCTGCCAGCCTCCCAATAGGGATACCACGAATATAAACAAAATAAAAGGCGGTCTAATGGAGCGTTAAGAAGGAGAGGATTACTAATCTTATATTAAAGCATCCAAACCTTTATTAAGATGTCACCTATACGCCACAACATGTTTAGACAGTCTACAGCAGTCTTCCTCAGGTGATATAAGTTTATATCAGGCAGAACATTTGGATATGTACCCAAAACTGCTTGTGGTTCTGGGTGCACAAGGGTTCTGACAGGTTCCCTTTAAATATACAGTACGTACAAAGTTCACGTGCATCTTCCCCATCAATGTTAAGATGCACATACACTGGATGATTATCATGAAGGGTAATTCTTAAGAACAGTTCATGATAATCTCTCAGTGTTAATAGGCTGGTCATTACCCAATAAATGACCAAAATCAATGACCTATCAGTATACATTATTTAATGCTAAGGCTAGTAAATAGCAAAGTAAGTACAGTTTGGCAATTGAATGGTGCTACTGGTCAGTTTGTGTAAATGGACCTTTAGGTTGAACCTGTTTTATTATCCATCTTATTTACTGGTACTTCATGATCATCCTATGGTATATCCAGCTATAAACAAACTCTATTTACAAGTTTCATTATCAACTGATAGTAATCGCGATGGGTCTTGTAGTTTTCAAACTGTTAAAGATTTGGTATACATGCCATAATAAATTTTATACTGATGTTAATAAAAAACACATTTTTTCTAATTGACTTATGATGTAAATGTAATGTTTAATAGTTTTAATTTTTCTAAGTCCTGAAATTTAGTTTTGTATGTGTAGAGCAAAGAATTCATAGCAAAATCTATATGTGTGAAATGGTTTTCTGTCACACTGATGATGTTTACCCACAGCCAGGAATCCAGAGTATTACAAGTATGACCAATGGGGGCTTAGTTACAGGTGTGGATTCCTTCTCTAGGTAATCTGCAGCATTTCACAGTGAATGTTCCTGGAAAAATTGAAATGCATAAATAAATACATCTCCTTAGAACTGGACAAATGTAGAATTTGATGGCAAGACTACCATGTACAATATTAATTTCTTCCATTGACTAAACAAGCAGGCAAGTCATGTATATCTGGATGCACATTTTTTCTATATTCCATTTTCTTTATTCTCCATGAGGAATATTTACTGAATTTGCAAACGTCATTGTAAAATTAATTGATCTCATTAGGCTTATAAAAGGACACCCATAAAAGTTTGTATCCTCTCAATATATTGCAATCATCATATTATCTAACACTTAGTACTTACAATTGCTCTTTTTGCCTAGTTAATTCTTCTATTTTCTATGAAATCATGTGATTTAAAAAGTCTAGCTAAATCCTTCTAAGCGCTATGTAGAAACAAAAAGTCTCTATTCCCAGCATGAGTCATCATTAGAACTGCAAAGTGTTTTCAGTTACCTAGATTTCTAGTTCTAATGATGACTCATGAAGTGAAAAGAGGCTTTCTATTTCTATATAGAGCTCAGAAGGATTCAGCAGGTTTGCTTTTAATAATGTGATGGCATAGACTTAATGGAAAAGAGAAGAATTAACTGTGCAGAAGGGCAAAATAAGCAATTGTAAGTACACATAAATATATATATATATATATATATATATATATATACACATGTAATGCTGTATATATAATATGATCATTGCAATATATTTAGAGGATCAAAACTTTATTATACATGCTGAATTTGCAGCATTTATTGTAGTCCAAATCTAGAAGGGCAATTCTGCATGCTTTAGGCCTTAAAGAGGTGTCTCTTTCCTCTGTATTTTTATTGTTAGCTTACTAGTTTGTCTAGTAAAAGAGAAGCAAGGAATAATCACTTTAACTGCATTCGTGACTTTGCTTTTACTAAATGGGAACCACTGTACATAGAGCAGATAGGGCTTGAAATTAGGGACTTTTAGGCAGACCTTTATATACGCAAAACACTAGATCGAGTATTGCTTTGATCGGGTACACTCGGTGCCCGGCCCAGTGAGAGCTGCTTGCAAGGTTTGAATGTCTTGCACTGGGGGTAAAATCATAGTTATCAGATGTAGTGTGTACCAAAAACTGAAAATGATAAACCCTGCCCTCCCTCCACTGGAAGTGCTTTCTTTGTTTATGTCTGGCTGTATGTGGACGGAGATCCAAACTGCCCAATCAGTGACTTTCAATCATGTTTGGGTCCAGAATAGAACTTTATAAAAAGTATGGCTGAACCCACAGAACTTGAACCTCCACGGGCCTGTTCATCCCTATCAGAGATCTCCCCAGCATGTACAGCTTATTCAGTGATACCATCATGTCTCTCCTCAATCTCTGTAGTGTCCATTAGTAAGGGAAATTCCTGTCTTCCACCTCTGCAAGCTTTACTGCACCATTTTTATCAAAATTTCAGTGTCTTAAAAACATACATATATAGATTTATTTATTTCATATTTTGATTAAATGATTGGTACACTTAGGGTGCTTTCACACTGGCGATTTTGCCCGGATCTGATGGATCCGGACAAAAAACACATCTGCCGCAAGTGCCGCATAACGGTAGCACTTTCAGCACATTTGCGGCAAGTCCCTTGCATTGTCTATGGGGCTTGCAGTAAGTGTGCAGCAGACACGGCAAGTGCGGTTTTGGCACTTGTGGCAGATACGGCCGCGAAAAAAACACTGCTGACCGCGTTTTTTTTGCTGCCGCATCTGCCGAAACCGCACTTGCCGCGTCTGCAACACATTTACTGAAAGCCCCATAGACAATGCATGTGGCTTGCTGTAAGTACAGCCATTAGGCGGAAAATGCGGCAGATGCGTTTTATGTCCAGATCTGCTTCATGTTTTCAGAACCGCTAGTGCGATAGCACCCTAAAAGAAGTGTGGATTAACAGTGTAGGATGCTTTCACAAATTCCGCAGAATTATATACAAAAGTATTCCTGTAACAAATTCCATATGGATGATAGAGCCTACCTTATGGCAGTTGTCCAGTAAACTAATCCGATCACATTTATGTTTCCTCGTGCTTCTCCCTCTTCTTCATGCTCTGAGATTTGTGAGGGGGATGTCAGTACTCCAGCTGATGTTGGGATAGTTCTCCTCCTCCCCCTCTCGTTATCCATTAGATGCTGATATAATGCATTAAGTTCACAAAGCATTTCCTTAGATGAATAATGCTGGGTTCACATATCACATATATATTACGCTGTTAATCTAGCATTGACTTCTGCAACAAAATCAGAAATAAAATAGAAATGTAACATATTTCCTTGCAAAGTAGCCTCCTAGTGTGATAAGATCACTTACTGTGTGTCATGCTGCTCCTGCCGCATCCTCAAGGCGTGACACATCGGCTGACACACGGTAAGTGACCTTATCACACTAGGAATCTTTGGAACTATACATATAATGTTGCTAGTTTAGCTAAATATATTACAAATTGGAAGGCTAATAAGGCTATATCCTAAAAGAACCTCTGTATGTAGTTAGGTTCACAGCACTGCTGTTTTAAAGGTTTAACCCATTGTGGGTTGGTGGAGACTGTACTTATACTGTATATGGACATGTGTTACTCCAAGATAGGGCGCATGACCTATTATTTGTTCACTAGAGAGTAATTGAAAGTCTTATTTAGCTTATTTATACTACTGTTGTAGGAGTACATTCAGGCCCGGCGTCAGCACCCGGCGCACCCGGGCAAGTGCCGGGGCCCGACTGCTTGGAGGGGGCCCACCGGGCCCCTGGGGGCTAGGGTCACACTTGCATTGTGACCCTAGCCTGACGCAAGTATTGTCTGCTGCAGCGCAGAGCATTTAATGCTATGCGCTGCCAGCAACGGAGCCCATAGAAACCCGATGTTTATGTTACCAACCAGTGGTTGGCAAGGTAAACACCGGGTTTCTATGGGCTCCAGCGCTTAGCATTAAACGCTATGCGCTGCGGCCGAAAATACTTGCATCAGGCTAGGGTCACAATGCAAGTGTGTCCCTAGCCTCAGGGGCCCGGTGGGCCCCCTCCAAGCAGTTGGGCTGGGGGGTCATTTTCAGCTTCATACAGCACCAGAGGTCTCCCTCCTCCCCCTCCATGGGAGCCGACAGAGCCGCACACTCTGGGCTGACAGGACCTGTGATGATGTCAATGGAGGGTGGAGTCAGGGGTCACATGATCAGATCCTCCATGTATACAGGACTCTGCTGTGCTGCCCATCATGAGGCTCAATTAGGTGAAGTTTGTGTGGGGTCGAGAGGCATTTACAGTGTGAATGTAGCAGAGGTGAGTGTGTACTAGGTGTATGGCAATTAGGTGAAGTTTGTGTGGGGTCAGGAGGGATTTACAGTGTGAATGTAGCAGAGGCGAGTGTGTACTAGGTGTATGGCAATTAGGTGAACTTTATGTGTGGGGTCAGGAGGGATTTACAGTGTGAATGTAGCAGAGGCGAGTGTGTACTAGGTGTATGGCAATTAGGTGAAGTTTATGTGTGGAGTCAGGTGGGATTTACAGTGTGAATGTAGCAGAGGTGAGTGTGTACTAGGTGTATGGAACGGAGCCGCGTGCGTGCGAGGTGTATGGAGCAGAGCCGTTTGCGTACGAGGTGTATGGAGCAGAGCCGTGTGCGTACGAGGTGTATGGAGCAGAGCCGCATGTGTACGAGGTGTTCGGAGCAGAGCCGCGTGCGTACGAGGTGTTCGGAGCAGAGCCGCGTGCGTACGAGGTGTATGGAGCAGAGCCGCATGCGTACGAGGTGTATGGAGCAGAGCCGCATGTGTACGAGGTGTATGGAGCAGAGCCGCATGCGTACAAGGTGTATGGAGCAGAGCCGCATGTGTACGAGGTGTTCGGAGCAGAGCCGCGTGCGTACAAGGTGTATGGAGCAGAGCCGTGTGCGTACGAGGTGTATGGAGCAGAGCCGCGTGCGTATGAGGTGTACAGAGCGGAGCCGCGTGCGTATAAGGTGTATGGAGTGGAGCCGCGTGTGTATAAGGTGTACGGAGCAGAGCCACGTGTGTACGAGGTGTTAGGAGCAGAGCCGCGTGTGTACGAGGTGTATGGAGCAGAGCCGCATGCATACGACGTTTACGGAGCAGAGCCGCGTGTGTATGAGGTATGTGTACCAGTGGTAGCCCCCCAAGGATTCCGCTCCCGCTCCTATAGTCCCAGCCGCCTTTGCCAGCAGCATTCTTCTCCAGAGTCTCTTCTGCCGCTGTCTGCATTCTGCAGCTCAGCATGGAGGGGCACGATGTTGTCATCACTGTGCTGATATGTACAGAGCGACCGGAGGAGACCGGAGCGGCGAGAAGAAAGGTGCGCTGACGCTCCACATAGCTGATGCAATAAAGAAACATCATCATTTACACTTTCTGAATCACAGATGTTGAATGGTGGAAGAAGGAGCCAGCAGCTCCATCCTCCTACAATGTATTCACCGCTATCTGCATTCTAAGGATTTGTGCAGCAGACGAGGGACGGCATGGTGTTGCCCGTGGGCCACTTTTTTCAGCCTCCTCGCTGTCTCCATCTATAGGCCAAAATGGAAATCCGTGTGCTGTTTTTTTTTCATGGAGCCAATGATTTTCATTAATAACTTTGATTTAGACCAAAAATAGAAATGTATGTCTTTAACTTTTTTTTACTGTAATAGGTACAAGTTTCCATGAAAATTAAATATTTGAAACATGGACAAATGTTATTCCATGTTTTGGATCACAGTTTTGTCAGTGTTTGGTCAGTATAGCTGTTTTTACCCCACTTTGTTATCAGTGATTTTATTTTATGGAAAAAGAAAAATTGCAAAGCTTCTCTTATTCATTACAATGTTAATCACAGATAATACTCAGATTGAATTTGAATGAGATCTTTGTGTTGTCATTGATATCCATAAATCTGTATGCATATGTATAGGCAATTTTGATTTGTATCTTGGACATGGACATGATTTTTGGAAACACTTAGGTCTGATTTCTCAAGATTGATATCTTTCACATACCCCCCATGATAAATCATGAGAGGAACAAAGTGGCATGTGCTTTCCAGATTTGTGATGTGAAGAACGCCGCTACCTGTCTTGATTTTGATGTGAGGGGGTTTGCGGCACAGCATCACATTCTCCTCCCTGCAACAGCTCATCCCACTGTCAGAGCTAGACACAAATAGGGTGAAGATTAGGGATGAGCGAGTCTACTCGCTAGGACTCGTTACTCGGCGATTCTTAAGGGACTCGCTGGACTCGGGAATCGGCGAGTCTTTTAGCGAAGACTCGCCTAGTAACGAGTCCAAAGCGGGCGAGTCGGTGTGCGGCAGGCGGGCTGTTTCGCGGCTGGAGGAGGTAAGGTTTGGCCCTGACAGCACCCCCCCCCCCCCCCCCCCGGTTCTCAAGGCTGTCCGGAGCTGACAGCACCCCCCCCCGGTTCTCAAGGCTGTCCGGAGCTGACAGCACCCCCCCCCCCCCCCGGTTCTCAAGGCTGTCCGGAGCTGACAGCACCCCCCCCCCCCCCCCCCCCCGGTTCTCAAGGCTGTCCGGAGCTGACAGCACCCCCCCCCCCCCCCCCCGGTTCTCAAGGCTGTCCGGAGCTGACAGCACCCCCCCCCCCCCCCCCCCCCGGTTGGACTCGCTAGACTCGCCTCGAGTCCCGAGTCCTGGGCTCGGACTCGTGCGGGTCTAGCGATTCCGAGTAATTTAGGACTCGCTCATCCCTAGTGTAGATGCAAAAGTTGCAAAATGTTTGCAAAGCCTCACATTTCCCAAAAATTTTGTAACCTTTCAAAGCTTTTTAGGCCAATTTTCTGGCATAAAAGCTTTAATGAATCATGGTCATAGTCACGACAGAAAAAACAACAGACATGTAAACAGCTCCATTGATTTTAATGAATACATGTTCTATCCATGAAAACCTTACAATATGTGAAAACAAGTACCGTATATACTCGTGTATAAGCCGACTCGTGTATAAGCCGACCCCCCTACTTTTGCCCACAAAACCTGGGAAAACCTATTGACTCGTGTATAAGCCAAGGGTGGACCCCAGCACAGGTATACAGCCCCCAGCAGTGTGGTATACAGCAGCCTCCCCAGTGGTATATACAGCAGCAGCCCCAGTGGTAGTATACAGCAGCCCCAGAGGTATATACAGCAGCCCCAGTGGTAGTATACAGCAGCAGCCCCAGTGGTAGTATACAGCAGCAGCCCCAGTGGTATATACAGCAGCAGCCCCAGAGGTATATACAGCAGCAGCCCCAGTGGTAGTATACAGCAGCAGCCCCAGTGGTAGTATACAGCAGCAGCCCCAGTGGTAGTATACAGCAGCAGCCCCAGTGGTAGTATACAGCAGCAGCCCCAGTGGTATATACAGCAGCAGCCCCAGTGGTAGTATACAGCAGCCTCAGAGGTATATACAGCAGCCCCAGTGGTAGTATACAGCAGCCCTTAGGTAGTATACAGCAGCCCCAGAGGTATATACAGCCCCAGAAGTATATACAGCAGCCCCAGTGGTAGTATACAGCAGCCCTTAGGTAGTATACAGCAGCCTCAGAGGTATATACAGCCCCAGAGGTATATACAGCAGCCCCCCCCATATCAGTATACAGGGCCCCCCTTGGGTAGCAATCCTGTAAAGGAAGAGATTAGTATACTTATCCCTCCGCTGTCCCGCTGCCGCTGTCCCGCCGCCGTCATCGCGCTCCTCCGTCTTCATCCAGCGTCTTCCGTCTTCTTCCGGCTTCCTCCTCCTGCGCGCAGACAATGACGTCATTGCCTGCGCCCACCGGAGGAAGCCGGAAGAAGACGGAAGACGCTGGATGAAGACAGAGGAGCGCGATGACGGAGGCGGGACAGCGGCAGCGGGACAGCGGAGGGATAAGTATTCTAATCTCTTCCTTTACAGGATTTCTAAACAAGGGGGGGCCTGTATACTGATGGGGGGGCACTGTATACTGTATACATTGTATACAGTATACAGTGACTCGCGTATAAGCCATGGGGGGGACTTTTCAGCCCAATTTTTGGGCTGAAAAACTCGGCTTATACGCGAGTATATACAGTATGTAAATGAAATATCATTTGTCAAAATGAAATAGCAGTTCCACCTAAGTAGATTCTATGCTGGAGAGAAAGTGAATGGCAGGTTCCCCTACCAGCCTGTCACTTAATGTCCAAGAGTAGATATTACACTCAACTACAAAGTCACCAAAATTATTCAATTGGAAAACCGAACTTCTCAAGATGTTTAACAACTACTTTTTTTTGCAAATATAGGAAAGAATGTTTTAGCATTTGTGCATTAGCTGTTTGTGCAAATGATACTTTCGGTCATTTTTTTTCTACACTTTAACAATAGGCAGATCTGGGGTTTCAGGCACATGTGGCAAGATTTCAGTATAGCACCACCACCCTTTCAAGCTGTTTGAATAGTCATCATGTGATTTGAATACTTACAGTAACATGACTATGATTGTATTTCAATGTTCAGCTGGCTCAGGGAATCCCACAATGGGGGGTGGAATAATGCAGGCACCATGATGACACCTCAGATCACTACATCAGGTGACCCAACGGTGTCCCCCTGTCAAGTGCACCTGAGGCAAAAGTCATGCTCACCCCCTAGATGTACCCATGCTTTAACCTCTTTACTATCAAGGATTAAATAGCACGCTTTTAGCTGTGTCCCTCCCTCTGATGTGAGCTTATGCTCTGAGCTCACATCCCTGTACATGGCAAATGCAATCACAGGAACTAGATGTATTGCCATGACAGCCCAGGGTCCTGTGAGACCCCAGATGCTGTCATGACTTAAATCCTGTAGATGCCCAATGAGTGCCTGCATCCACAGAAAGTGATCATTTCCCCTGTTCACAGAAGTGCATCATCTGGAGAAGCGATCGGAAGGTGTAGTGCTGAGGCCCCCTGAGGGGCAGTGTAAAATAAAGTAAAAGTAAAAAAATGTTTTTAAAAAATCTGAAGAAAAAAAAATAAAAGTTGAAACCACCACCGTTTTGCCCCATTTAAAATAAATCTACAGGGTGGGACATTACTATGGATGCTCCTAAATAAATTGGGAATGGTTGGTGATATCAACTTCCTGTTTGTGGCACATTAGTATATGGGAGGGGGAAAACTTTTCCAAATGGGTGGTGTCCATGGCGGTCATTTTGAAGTTGGCCATTTTGGATCCAGCTTTATTTTTTTCAATGGGAAGAGGGTCATGTGACACATCAAACTTATTGAGAATTTCAAAAGAAAGACAATGGTGTCCTTGGTTTTAGCATAACTTTATTCTTTTATGAGTTATTTACAAGTTTATGACCATCTATAAAATGTGTTCAAAGTGCTGCCCATTGTGTTGGATTGTCAATGCAATCCTCTTCTAAATTTGACCTAAAACTATTACACTTTACAGTGATCTGCATAGTAGGTATAAATAATTAGAATTAAAGTTGTAATTTTTTAAATGAGGAAAATAATCTAATGTATGTGAGTTGCAAACTTTACTGAACCCTTAAGATTTTTCACGTTGCTTTTTTTTTTTCTTGCTGATTTGGTGCAGAAATAAATTTGAAGCATGCCAATTCTTGCTGCATTTTGCTGTGTATTTCCACCACTGGAATTCATGAAAAAGGCTGCAGAAAACACGTCAAAAACCTATTGCATTTTTGGTGCATTTTTCTGCCAGTAAATGCAGATTTGATGCAGACATTTCTGCAACCAAATAATCAACGTGCACACATAGCTTTAGGATGAGAAGGTAAAAGTGAGTGGGGATACTGTTTTATTTAAACTGCATGTAGTTGATCTTTTCTTAAAGGGATCCTGTCACCCCCAAAACACCTCTAAAGCTATTAAAAGCTGTCCCTAGAGCATAGTAACACTTACCCTACACTCCTTTTAGCTCCTAAATGCACCAAGTGAAATTGAAGAAAAATGTTATTATAGTACCTCATTATGGATGATAATGAGTGACTATGCTATTCATAGTCACCCTGGCAGGCTCTCCCACTTCATGATATCACGCCTCCATAGGCGTGATCTTGTAATCAGATTAAAATGCGCGCCTCCCCGCTCTCTGCTGTGTCTCGGCCGGCCTGTAGTGGGGCTGGGTGACGCGAATCGCGTAATTTCCGGCGCCGGGTGACGTAGTACACCCGCGCCGCTCGGTTAGCTTCAAGACCCGCACTGCGCATGCAGTTGAAGCTAACCGAGCGGCGCGGGTGTACTACGTCACCCGGCACCGGAAATGACGCGATTCGCGTCACCCAGCCCCACTATTATATAGCAGGATTCAGCAGGTCCTCCCTCCTAAATGGAAGATAGATGTGTGAGTGACTGTTCATCAGTAATTTACACATGTGATGCCTTCACCATATATAATTGCGGGCTGTCTGCATCTTGCATCATATTGGGATTATTTAAAAGTAGATGAAAATGTTGATATAGCAGTGAGAGTTGACAATACAATCTCCTATTACAAGCAGAGATAATACTTTTTGATATCCAATGGGATTTCCTGTCAGAAGCTGTCTGGTAGTAAAAAACACATTATTTGGTTTAAAATTAATTTATTGTTACTATTCAAGATTGCAACTGAAGTACCTGATGACTGGGACTTAAAATATGCTTATTACCTAGTAGCCAGGGACATGCTTACAATTGGGGTTTTTGAGGAGTAACATCAGTATCCTTGTGGTCTAAAAATCCATTGAGCGGCTTGGCAGTCCTATACAGAGTGGCAGGTGCAACCCTGCAAGGAACATATAAACAGGGTTGGCAGCAGCCCAGTTAGTATTGGCAAGAGTCAGCAATAACTCAACCTGACCTTTGATAGATTTGTGAAGAGTTTTTGTGTTTTTCAGGGCCTATTAAGGAAACACTAAAAGTATTTGCCAAGCAAAGTTGATGTACCCCTGGGCCATGGGGAACTCAGATCCTGGCTTTAATTCTTCTGGGGAGTCACAGGGGTCGAGACCCAGCTCCGTGACCTTGGGTTCAGCGTCAATGAGTTCTTGGGGAGTATATAGGTATAGGGTGGTTCAAAGGGAGAATTGTTCATGACGCCGCCTGTGGTTGGCGGTCATGGGTAGCCGCCGCTACTGCAGAACCTCTGGGGATGATGGACGTGCAGCTGGGATGTAGTGGCTCCCCACGGGTGGAGTGGGTCCCCAGGGCAGCGGATGGAGTAATTGGTAGTATCTGGAAGGCAGGGGTTAACATTAGGCCTAATGACCTTACTGAGTTGCCTTCACAGCAGGTTGCTGCGCAAATAGCACAGTCTCACACGGTTCTGCAACTCTGTACCAGGATTTACTCACAGCAAGATTCAAGTTTCAACAGGTCATAGATGTTACACTCTCTCAGATAAGCTCCGGCCAGAATAGTCTTTAAGAGATTGGAGCAGCAGGTATAAGATCCTCGGTGGTGTGCCTGTCTTCTCCTCTCTCTCTGGTACTGTTCCTCAGCGCCTGTGCTTGACAGTGCCTTTGCGCGCAGAGCCCTGATCCAGCAGCCTCAGGTGTTAGTGGGCGACTGATACCTTGTCCCCGGACCCTTGCCCGGCTGCTTTCTCTGGGAATACCCCAGGTGTGTGAGCCACAGCTTCTATGAAGCTCGTAGCCTCCGGTTCAATGGTTCAGGTTTGAATCCCCATGCCGTGTTAAGGTCTGGTCCCTGTCTCTGAACCACAACCTCTCTGTCTAGTATTACGAGTCCCAGATTCGACACACGGGCCGCTTCAGCTTCACTGGTGCCTCTAGGGTTCCTTCCTCTCAGTTTCGGAAAAAAAACATTTTCTCTGGATTGAATTGAAGCGCTACCAGAGGGATCACAGGGATGGCAAATTATTCCAAAATAATTTCTTGTTTTATTCTCTCAGATTCACAGGATGAGCGTAGCACAGCTCAAGTTCCCGTATATGCAGTTTAGCTGTTCTCTCCTCCTCACTCGACTCGACTTCTCCACACTCTGTACTCTACATTCTCGTTGTTCTCTCTTCCACTGCAAACACTCAAAACTGTACTCAAACTAATACTGTCCTTCTTCCTCCCACCCACACTTCTCTACCTGTTTTCTCACTGGGCCCTCCCCATGGGTTAGCCCCTGGTCCTCCCTGGGTCCTAAGTGTGTGTGTGTGTTGAGGATCTTTACACCTATCATCCGCCATCTCCTGACTACTGTAGAACCACACCCTGGATTGGGTGCTGTACCCCTCGTGGCGTCCAGACCGGTGGGGTGCCACAAAGACATGCAACATTGGATATGTAATGTGTTTCAAATGGTTTTAGGCATCTTGTAGTTTAAAAAAAAAAAAAAAAAACTGTTTTAAAACCCCTTGAAGAGAATCTGTCACCAGGTTTGTGCTACCTCATCTGTGAGCAGCATAATTTAAGAAAAGAGAATCTGATTCCAACAATGTGCCATTTAGTTTATTGGGTGCAAACGTTGTGACACAATCAGAGTTCTTAAGGTATGTCCATATGATCCGGAGACACTGTGTCCTATAATGCAGTGTCTGCTCTCTTGCGGGTAAGCCAGTAATCTCCGCAGGTGAATTCAGCCACCCATGCCCTCAGTCAGTGTTTAGAGCGTGGTGGCTTTTCCATGCATTTATTGACATTGCTCTGACTCCGCAGCAATAAATGGGCATGCCTGCGGCCAGGAAGCCACCCCACATGTCAGTTTATGCTGCAAAGAAAACAAGTACAGTGGTCATGAGATTTCTATAGATCCCATCCACTGTGTTTGTACTGTACACTACTATGTTTTGGACGTAGAGAAAACACTACATCCAAAACACTGCAAACACTGATTGTGACTGATTGTGGGAACATGCCCTTAGATGTAGCATGTGGCAGAGCTCAAAGAGTTGTTCCCAGCCACAGCACAGCTTTCTGTGTGCATTGTCTACTGACAGTATGCTGCTTATCACAGGAGAGGACATGATGGGACGACTTGTCATGAGAACGCTTATTGCAGCAATGACAATGTCCTAGTGATATAACGTTCATTGTAAGTAAGCGGCAGCACACAGTTTAATAAGTGACACATCATTGAAATCTGTGTTTCAGCCCCTATCTCCTGCTGTCTAGACTACATAGCAATTACCTGCCGACAAATTCTCTTTAGTTTAGAATTTAACATTTTTTAACAATCTATTAGCCAGAACAGAGAACACTAACAGAGCATCTCACTGGAGGACTGGGCTTTTGATTACTTTCAATGAAGACTGTGTAATGGTGGGTTTACATGTCGCGATATCGGCGTCCAACTCCGATCCAACTCCGACCAAAAGTCACGTGGTTCGGGAGTTGGACCCGATATCGTTCGCGCGTACGGTTTGAACGTACAATGCGATGCTTGAACGATGCCTAAACGATATCGGGGTTGAATGAGCGTGCTATTCAACCGCCCGATATCGGATGGCCGTTGTAGCAGCATCGTCCCGTGTGACAGCCCAACTACGATGTGTACGCCCACGTCATCCATTCACTCCCATGTTAAATGGTCGTTCCTGGGTTGGGGGGCGTACACATCGTCGGGACGTTGTATCCCGATATCAGGCTGTGTAAAACTGCGATGCGATAGCGGGAAAAGCGCGCTCAAAAAGCGCGCTCCCGCGTCGTTGGTCCCGATTTCGGCCCGATATCGGGATGTGTAAACCCACCATAAAGGCATATTTCATTAATGATGCTTCAGAGAATTGAATACTTGATACTGGAATCCCCTACATATTACAAATGATCACTGGGGTTCATGCAGTCAAACATGTCGTGGTGAGGTTATAATTAGTAAAGTAAAAACATGGGTAAGGCAAGGGTCTAACTTGCGTCAGCACTCAGGCTGATGATTCAGTCAAAAACTTAGTCTATGGCAGACTGAGCACATAGCGTTAATGGCATGCTATGCGCCGCCTGCCTATGCATCTCTATGGTTACATGATACTTAGTGCAGCTGCCGGCTCCACACACAAGGACCGTATATGCGCTTTTGCTGAGCGCACAGGAAAACGCTGCAAACAGCCTGCCAGAGACTACGTTTTTGAGGGAATCGTCAGCCTGAGTGCCGACGCACGTTAGACCCTAGCCTTAGTTAATAAATATCCACACTCTAGTTGAAGAAAGTATTCTAAGTGTTCACTCACACTAGCGTATAACTACGACTGCAATACAATATAGCAGTGCACATGTGCAATTTTTTTCTCAGCTGTATTCGGCCTGAGGAAAAATAAGATTTCAGGGTGCTGCGAGTGGACACATAAATTGGATGAGACTTGCATATGCACGTCAATAGGTACAAGGCAAAAAAGTGGACGCTACAGGGACCAGCGTAGTGGCAGCCATTTTTTACATATACATTACCATTCTACAGCATAGAGCACTGTAAATGTTCATGGAAATGATTGTTAAACAGTAACTGCTGAAAAAAAAGCATGTGATACGGAAGTGAGAAAATGGCACACTTGCATAGCACTCACTTGATATACATAATGACATAGGCATGACACTCCTCCAACTTTTCTGGATGAAAATCGGATCAATTTTTTTAATACATTAGTGTGAATGTACCCTAATTGCTGTAGAAATTACTTTAATCACTTTTCTACACCATTTCTCCATTTTTCAATATACTTTGACCATTGGTCAACAATTTTTCGTATGCCCTCATCAAAAAATATTTTAGTCTCAGCTGCGAGTTACGATTGTTGCAATGTTGCAGTCTTCATTCCTGTGGAGCTAGAGAGGACCAAAGAGGTGGTAGTCTGATGGGGCAGAATCAGTAGACCGGTACACTCAGTGTTGTCATCAGTTGTAGACATGTGTCCTTCTTCTTATTTATGGTTAGCACTTGTTTGACCTTCCTTGAAGTTCTTTATCTATTCACACACACTTCTTCATGACAACACTTTCTCTACACTGTGCTCAAAGTCTTCGATAAATATGTGCATCGGGCACACCATCAGACCATAAAAAAATGATCCACTGTATTCTGCTTATCGTTCCAGCAAATCATTTGTATGGCAGCCATTGTTTCTGGCACACAAGTCAACACCTTCAGTGACTGGAGAGGAAGCCACCTTATAACCAAAGCCCTGATTAGACAGTGCAGCCAGGAGAAGTTTTGTTATAATTGGAGTGCGCAACATTTTTTTAACACATCCTTGTAAAAAAAAAAGTCAGTAAAGAGTGTCCATTTCCTAGGATGGATGCTACCTTGCTAATAACTGGAAACCCAAATTCTGGACCCCCACTAATACAGACAGCCTTATTTTGCATGACCTTACTTGAATGAAGGTGCAGTCAAGAATTTAGGCTGGGGTTACATGGCGACTTGCTATCTTGCAACTATTTTAAAACTATAAAGTTTTGCTGTTAAAATGAAAACAGTGAAACAACAGACAAGCTGCTGTCACATACCACTGAAGGCCCAGTTGTGGCGCCCCGCAACGAGTGCGTCACAGGAGGGTATTGCAGCCAAAAGAGCAGCAGCAATAGTCTCTGACTCAGCAATCACACAGTTAACTCAGAACTCTATACCCTACATGTATCATCAGCATAGAGGGCCAATAAGGTCCTGGTGGGTGGAGTGTAGTGGTAGTGTGTAGTGGAAGTTTAGTGCAGAACAGTCTTCCCGCCAAGCGCAAGCTTCTCAGCAGCCCACACATCACAGCGGCTACATCCACACCCCATGCCGTACCGAAGCAGATATACGTCAGCTCCGCAGAGAGGAGTGGCGAGCCCATGAACGCGCCAACATGGAGGCCCGTGCCGCGGCTCGTCGCCAACCCCCTTTACCTGATGAACTTTGCAAGGAAGGTAGAGTGACCCCGTTCAACCTATCTACCGGGTGGGGTTTTGCCAAAGAGGAGGGTGTGTGTGGAGAAGTGTTTGTGGGGCGCCGTGAAGTGGAGTCACATTTGCCTAGAGGACATCCCAATCGTGACTTGTATAGGGGAGATATAATCACCTACGAGCGCCATGTTTGCCGTGATGGGTGGTTTGCTATACGAGTGCGTCACAGTTCCCTGAATAAGTGACTTATTTGCTGAACTCTGTCACAGACTTCATTCCCGTTTAACTGCTAACAGCGCGGCCTGGCGGCTATAGCCTGGGCTCGTACTAAGGACAGCCGACCGCCCGCCGGGTCTGCAAAGTGTTAACCTGTTTTCTTTTACTTGCAGCATCTTAAGTAAAATGCATACCTGTTATTAATAAAAGTGTTACTTTTATTGCCTGTTATAAAAATACAAAATATCTCTGTAATGTTGGGTAGCGCGACACTTGGGGACAAGCGTATTTCACCAAGGGGGAGTGTGGCGCCCCGCAACGAGTGCGTCACAGGAGGGTATTGCAGCCAAAACAGCAGCATCAATATTCTCTGACTCAGCAATCACACAGTTAACTCAGAACTCTATATCCTACATGCATCATCAGCATAGAGGGCCAATAAGGTCTTGGTGGGCGGAGTGTAGTGGTAGTGTATAGTGGAAAAGTTTAGTGCAGAACAGTCTGCAAGAATGTAGGAGAACTCTCTGAACAACGTAGGAGAAGGAGTAAAAATAACAAGCTCTGCAACCTAGGAGAGGGGGCCTGGACAGTTCTGTGCAGCCCCCTGGCCATCACACCCGGTTGGGCGCCATTACTCCCGGTGCCTTAACAACTGAACTACGGGCATCTACATGCGGGTCCAAAAACATCCCATGCCCATCTACAGCCGGTTTACTGGTACTGAAGCTAGTAGTTGTTCAGCACTACTATGCGAACCAGAGGTGTGGAGGGACCGCTTTACAGGAGCACCCCACCACCGCCACACACAGTCGTCTAGCCGGCGAAGTACCCACCAAAAGGAATCAAGGCTCCCCAAAACATCCGGAATGTATACCCTGGGTAGGGCATTGAAGCAGCCTCCTTGTACCCGATCTGGCATTCCTGGGTGACCATGGCAACACAAGTTAGTTAGAATGGAGGAACACCGCGGAGCTCTGAGAAGCACTGGTCATTGCTGAGTCCACCCGGTCCACTACCCGTAACTGTATACCATGTACTGTCTGCTGGTTACAGTAAAGTACCCGTTACAGAGACTTTCAGTGTCCGTGCCTTCTTATGAACTGTATCTCTCCGCACACTAAGGTAACCGCAGCTGCCTCAGAACATCTTGTGCAGCGCCTAGCTCCAGGGATCACCGCTCAGCCTGTGCGGAGCATTCCATCTTGCTGCATTCCATCCCCCGGAGGCCCAAGAAGCGCCGGTGGACTTCACCGGAACACTCATAGGTGGCGTCACGAAACAATTAACCCCTTAATTGTTCAACCCACGACGTCTCTTTATTGATCTGGACAACCGGGCTTCCACAGCCGCAGGCGCGGTTTCCGTGACAAGGAGGAAGAAGAAACGCCTGCAACGTGTCGACCCGGCCACGGTGAGTCACCGTTACACGGCACGAAGTTGAAATGATATCACTAACGATCTCGTGGGTGCGCGCTCGTAAGGACATCATTTTGACATCGTTGGTGAGATGTCACACGCCTAGATATCGTGCACGACGCACCAACAATGCAGCGAGCAGGTATCGTTCACACAACCCAGCAAACGATATTTGTTCATTGATATGAATGGCCGAAGTCGTGAATGACATCGTTATCGCGATGTCACACAGAACGATGCAGCAGGTTGACTGATTGTGGATCATGAGATTTGAGAACATGTTCTCAAATCTGCGATCAGCGACCCAACGATTTATCGTTACTACATCGCAGAGTCACAAGCAACGAGGTCGTAATGATGTCGCTGGAATGACTCAAAACCCGTGACATTTAAGCGATATCGTTAACGATGTTGTGCCGTGTAACGGGGCTTTACATTGATATCTATTGTAAATGAGTTGCATACGGCTTACAACCAAGGGTCTGAAAATCTAAAACATTCAGAAACATTTGCAGCTTGTACTGCACTTGTGGTAGGTCACAGCTTGCAATATAATGCTATAGAAATTGTTATATGAAATATTGCAATGCAATGTCACAAACTCAATGTTACACAAAGCATGTTGACATAGTAAATAGGGTAAGTAAAATGCATATGCAGTTTTCTACATGTCCTGCATATTATGTATCAAATGAAAGCAAAAGCGCCAAACAGAATAATATGGAACTCTTTTTGCTTATGTTTAGTTTTCTATGCGAGAGCTTACATATATCCGACCTCCGCAATGCAACAGACAGTCCTGTGCAAATTTTATTATTTCATTAAGCTTTCTCAGTTACTGAAAAATACCTATAGGTCAATGTGTTTTGGGTCACGATAACATGTATAGAGCCTCATGCTAAAGAAAAAATAAATATTGTCTGTGTCTGATTCTTTTAGCTAAATACAAAAAATTAAACCGTCTGTGTTTATATACATACTTTACATACACAAAGGCACATGACATTTAAAACCAATTATGAAACGCTCAAGGTGCAGAACTCAAGATCCTATGATATAGTACGATGATCCCATTACAACAATATGCAAACAAAATGCCCTATTGAGTAAAATACTATGAAACACCAAGTATCTGTATATCAGAGGGTTGGACATATCACAGGAGTCAGAGTTTCCCGGGAATTCTCACTGCTACTTTTATGTTTTTCATTGAGGTCTCTGAAAGTTTACCACGAAACAGTGAAATCGACTGCAGGAGTTGTATGTAAAATACTTGGGAAATGTCTTGAAATTTTAACAATTTCAAATCCAACATGTAATAGTAAAGCACAGACAGGAATAATCAGAGGATCTGCACTGTAATAAGATACTGTTTTTGAGTGTGTATGACAGGACCGTGGGGTACTTGGAACCTGGCTGAACAGTTCTTTCTGGAGATGTCATGGTGGCGTGACCCGACTCTGCAGGCCTGGCCGTGTCATAAAAATGGGGGAAAGTTTATACGAGGAATTAATTTTTGACGCCACCCATGGTATTCGGCAGGACTACTGGGTATTCAGGACTACTGGGGCAGTTGATAATGCAGCAAAGGTGGTACAGCTCTCCACGGGTAGAGCAGGGCACCAGGACAGTTATAAAATCTATTTGATGATGGCTACTGATGTAGCGCAGGGCAAGTGACGTAGTAAATAAATCTGAGGACACAGCAGGGTGCAGTCTTCACACTTTACTCATAATTCTCACAATTCTCCAGGTTACAACAACCAGACGGGTGCTATGTCCTGCACTTTACAGGGATCCCCTTCTCTGGTGTACCTTTCCGGATTGTCTCACTGCACTGGTTCTTGCTCTCCTGCCCTGCGCCTCACACACAGTGTCCTAAGCCAGCTGCCTTGGGTCTGGTTGGGTGACATCTTCCTGGTCCCTTTGACCCTATGCAGCTGCCTTTTTAGTGATTGTCTGCGGATGTGGTTGTTGCACTTACATATACCACAGCCTCCGGTTTACTACTTGAGTCTTACAATCTCTCCACTAGTCTGGGGCCGGTCCCCACTGTGACCCGGTCCCTCCATCCGACTACGGTCGGTGTGTGTTCGGGTGCTACGGGTGGATCCCTCACTTCCGTGCCACAAGAACTCCTTCTCTATCGCCAGAGCCCTCACCGGTTCCTTCATCTCTCCTCTCTATTCCCTTGTCCTGGGGTAAGCTCCTCTCCGCTCCAGTCCCCAGGACATCTCTCTCACCAACTCACTGTGTGGCGCCCCTCTGTCTAGGCGCCACAGGGAAGTACTACACTGTGACAACAAATGTGTTATCCCTGTAAGTTGTCAGTTCAGGGTTTAACCTGTGGAGTCTGTACTTACACACACTTAGGACTAGGCCACTTAGAATAGTTGGAACCCGTAATTTAGTAGGTCCCAAAAGGGGGTGGGGCCTAGGGTAGAGTAGTGAATGACAGTTTAGATCAGACAGTGCTGGGAAGGCAGTCAGGAAGGACGTGCCTGACAGTGCTCTGACAGGAGGGATCCCCATCTTTAAGTGGGGTGCCCAGGACAGAAAGCAACGGGCCAGGACTGGTTGGAGCCAGCTGGTCACGTTGAGGGAAACACAGGCAACACGGGAAGCCGTGGAGGTCCGAAGTTCACCTCTGACCGCAGACCGATGAGCTGCGGGCCCCTAGTAACCGGGTTGCTGACAGCGCAACAAGGTACCTCGCCCCTCAGGACTAAGAACCGGTTCAGGACACTAGAGGAGAAGGGCCAAATTCCTTTGGCGGGAAGTTTTGCTTACTTGGGCTTCCTGTCCGGACCGGTAAGGCATAGACCTTGCCTACTAGCTGCAGACCGTAGGACTGGCGGCAGAGGTCTGCGAGGGTGGTAGAGACTGGGAAGAGTGAAGTTAACCCTGAAAGACAAAGAGAGAGAATATTTAGAGACTCCATAAGGGGGACCCTGAGCTGGCAACATCCACCCGGTAAACCAAGCTGTACTGTGTTCCGTTTTACCATCTGCCAGTACCTAGTAAAGTGGAGTCAAACTTGAACTGGTCTCCGTTGTTCTTCCCGCCGGCGCCCGGAGGACTTCCACAACCATCACCAGCAGCTCATTAGAGGGGTAAGAAGCATCACTACAACTCCCCTCATCTTCATCCATCACCGCTGCCCTGAGATAATAGCTCCACCTGTAGGGAGCTGGTCTACTCTCTGCTGAACCCACCATCACCTCAGTGGCTGGCCTGCAGCACCAGTACCATTTTACCAGAAACTGCAGGTGGCTTCACGTTACCCTGTAAATACTCCCTTCTCCCCCACCATCTACTCAAATGATAACCAGGGCACGGAACCGGGATCCCGACCACCCGTGATTTCCCCACCCAAGTCGCGATCAGTCCCGGTGTCTGAGTACCATTTGCTCTGGCCACATCAACTACTCACTGACTGACTAATGTTTTCCTCATGTTCTCTTTACTTCGGATGTCCTTCCCATTTCTACTTCCTCCACCCACACCCTCTACCTAGTTCCCCCTCTAGCCTGAGATGGAGCCCTCACTAAATAGGGTCTGCCCAGATCCCCTGGCCTGGAGTGGTGTGGTGTTGGATGCTGGTGTCTGGGTACTGGGTAGTGCCCCCTCCTTACCCAAAAGTGGGGTACCTACTATCTTAATAGGGCTAAGAGAAAATTTGTTGTTTGACTTCTTGTATGCTGAGTTCGGTGCATACAAGGATAATGTAAAGAGAGTTCCCTTTGTGATATGGTCATAGGGCAGGCAGATCTGTCCTCATATCATAATTGGGTTGGGCGCTGAGGGCCTACTACATTATGTTAGGGGATACATAGAAATGCCTGAAACAGAGCATGTACAGGTTAATGCACTAGCATATGTCCACTATACCATGCACCAAGGTGGGGATATGTGAGCAGCCAGTCCCACCCCTCTCTCTGACCGCTTGTAAACCTGGCCCTTGTCAACCCTATTAACCCTCTCAGTACTACATGTACTTGACCTAGCTTACAGGTTTACATTACAGAGGATAACCACCTCTGTGAGACTTATTTTCCCTCTATGACGTGTCCGCTTCATGAAGGATATACAGTTGAAACTAGATGTTTGCATACACTATATAAAAAGACACATATGCATGTTTCTCTCACTATCTGACATGAAATCAGAATACACCTTTTCAGATTTTAGGTTAATTAAGATTACCAAAGTTATTAATATTTGCCAAATGCCAGAATACATACACTAAGATTACTATGTCTTTAAACAATTTACTTCATTGCTAGTTGGCTCTCATGCCTATACAGCTTGGAGTAGGACAACATGTATAAAAAGTATCATGTGATCAAAATACTCATTTGCCTAATGTACATAATTGAGATCACTGATACAAAGTAAGGTTTTAATACTAAAGACTGGATAGAACCATCCTGACTAGGCACACTTTGTTGTGGTGGGATGGCTTCTCCATTTTTTTATCAGTGTTAACCAAGTGCCCTATGTTATCTACTATCAATATTTACTTACCATAGGCTATACACTGTGTGCAGAATTATTAGGCAAATTAGTATTTTGATCACATGATAGTTTTTATACATGTTGTCCTACTCCAAGCTGTATAGGCATGAGAGCCAGCTACCAATTAAAGGGATCCTGTCACCCCCAAAACACCTCTAAACCTATTAAAAGCTGTCCCTAGAGCATATTAACACTTTCCCTACGCTCCTTTTAGCTCCTAAATGCCCTTAGTCAAAGTGAAGAAAAACGTTATAATAGTACCTCATTAGTGATGATAATGAGTGACTATGCTATTCATAGTCACTCATCAAGGCAGCCCCTCTTCTTCATATCACGCCTATTCAGGCGTGATCGTCATCCTAGATTCAAAATCGCGCCTCCCTGCGCGCCTCCCCACTCTCCCATAGCGTCCGTGCTTCATTGTGGGGCTGTATGACGCGATTCGCGTCATTCCCGGCGCCGGGTGACGTATTTGCAGCCGCGCCGCGCTGTCAGCTTCAAGTCCCGCACTGCGCATGCCCATGCGCATGCGCAGTGCGTATTTTGAAGCTGACAGCGCGGCGCGGCTGCAAATACGTCACCCGGCGCCGGGAATGACGCGGATCGCGTCATACAGCCCCACAATGAAGCACGGACGCTATGGGAGAGTGGGGAGGCGCGCAGGGAGGCGCGATTTTGAATCTAGGATGACGATCAGGCCTGAATAGGCGTGATATGAAGAAGAGGGGCTGCCTTGATGAGTGACTATGAAAAGCATAGTCACTCATTATCATCACTAATGAGGTACTATTATAACGTTTTTCTTCACTTTGACTAAGGGCATTTAGGAGCTAAAAGGAGTGTAGGGAAAGTGTTAATATGCTCTAGGGACAGCTTTTAATAGGTTTAGAGGTGGTTTGGGGGTGACAGGATCCCTTTAAGTAAATTGTTTAAAGACAGTAATCTTAGTGTATGGAAACTTGAGACTTTGCAGAAAGCAATAAAAATGCCTTAAAACATTCTCTCTCACTCATTATTCTGGCATTTGGCAAATATTAATAACTATGGTATTCTTAATTGGCCTAAAATCTGAAAAGGTGTATTCTGATTTCATGTCAGATAGTGAGAGAAACACTTTTAAACAAAAAAAAAGAGTAAGATTAAGAGGGGTGCCCAAACTTTTTCATACGACTGTATGAATATATATATATATATAATGTAAAACTGCAGTATATAAATATCTTTTGAAAAGATGCAGAACATCTTTTTCGTTGAATATATGTTTTTGATGAAATGTGTACATAACAAATAATATGCACACATATTTATTGTCGCCAAAACTGAAACAACCTGTTATATATATATATATATATATATATATATATATATATATATATATATGTATATATATATATACAGTTAGGGCCAGAAATATTTGGACAGTGACACAATTTTCGCGAGTTGGGCTCTGCATGCCACCACATTGGATTTGAAATGAAACCTCTACAACAGAATTCAAGTGCAGATTGTAACGTTTAATTTGAAGGGTTGAACAAAAATATCTGATAGAAAATATAGGAATTGTACACATTTCTTTACAAACACTCCACATTTTAGGAGGTCAAAAGTAATTGGACAAATAAACATAACCCAAACAAAATATTTTTATTTTCAATATTTTGTTGCGAATCCTTTGGAGGCAATCACTGCCTTAAGTCTGGAACCCATGGACATCACCAAACGCTGGGTTTCCTCCTTCTTAATGCTTTGCCAGGCCTTTACAGCCGCAGCCTTCAGGTCTTGCTTGTTTGTGGGTCTTTCCGTCTTAAGTCTGGATTTCAGCAAGTGAAATGCATGCTCAATTGGGTTAAGATCTGGTGATTGACTTGGCCATTGCAGAATGTTCCACTTTTTTGCACTCATGAACTCCTGGGTAGCTTTGGCTGTATGCTTGGGGTCATTGTCCATCTGTACTATGAAGCGCCATCCAATCAACTTTGCAGCATTTGGCTGAATCTGGGCTGAAAGTATATCCCGATACACTTCAGAATTCATCCGGCTACTCTTGTCTGCTGTTATGTCATCAATAAACACAAGAGACCCAGTGCCATTGAAAGCCATGCATGCCCATGCCATCACGTTGCCTCCACCATGTTTTACAGAGGATGTGGTGTGCCTTGGATCATGTGCCGTTCCCTTTCTTCTCCAAAATTTTTTCTTCCCATCATTCTGGTACAGATTGATCTTTGTCTCATCTGTCCATAGAATACTTTTCCAGAACTGAGCTGGCTTCTTGAGGTGTTTTTCAGCAAATTTAACTCTGGCCTGTCTATTTTTGGAATTGATGAATGGTTTGCATCTAGATGTGAACCCTTTGTATTTACTGTCATGGAGTTTTCTCTTTACTGTTGACTTAGAGACAGATACACCTACTTCACTGAGAGTGTTCTGGACTTCAGTTGATGTTGTGAACGGGTTCTTCTTCACCAAATAAAGTATGCGGTGATGATCCACCACTGTTGTCATCCGTGGACGCCCAGGCCTTTTAGAGTTCCCAAGCTCACCAGTCAATTCCTTTTTTCTCAGAATGTACCCAACTGTTGATTTTGCTACTCCAAGCATGTCTGCTATCTCTCTGATGGATTTTTTCTTTTTTTTCAGCCTCAGGATGTTCTGCTTCACCTCAATTGAGAGTTCCTTTGACCGCATGTTGTCTGGTCACAGCAACAGCTTCCAAATGCAAAACCACACACCTTGAATCCACCCCTGACCTTTTAACTACTTCATTGATTACAGGTTAATGAGGGAGACGCCTTCAGAGTTAATTGCAGCCCTTAGAGTCCATTGTCCAATTACTTTTGGTCCCTTGAAAAAGAGGAGGCTATGCATTACAGAGCTATGATTCTTAAACCCTTTCTCCGATTTGGATGTGGAAATTCTCATATTGCAGCTGGGTGTGTGCACTTTCAGCCCATATTATATATATAATTGTATTTCTTAACATGTTTTTGTAAACAGCTAAAATAACAAAACTTGTGTCACTGTCCAAATATTTCTGGCCCTAACTGTATATTGTTCTGCATTCTTCACTGCTTATTTGTTTGGGGTAAGAAATGCAGCATATTACAGTTTAACCTCTTCACGGCCAAAGACATAGGCCATGTTCCCATCCTTTAAAGCAATCTGACACAATGAGCTTGCACCATTCCCTGCACATGTCAGCTGATGTGCAGCTAACAGGACTGAGCAGATCAGTGATTCAGCTTTGCTCTATTCTCCACTGGATCATACCATGGGGCCTCAATGTGTTGCCATTACAGCACGGGATCAGCTGATGACCCCGGACTCGGTCATGACTCACTTCCTGTAGGCAATGCAGCAGCAGTGTTGCTCACAGGAAGTGATCATTTCTCCTTTTCGAAGGCATGGTTCATCATGGCTGTGAACAGGAGAGGCAAGCAGACACTGCACTGCTGAGGTGCCCTAAGGGGCCAAGTAAAATAAAGTAAAAGTAAAAAAAAGTTTATGAAAAAAATAATAAAAAACTAAAAGTTCAAATCACCCCCATTTTGCCCCATTCAAACTAAAACTGTTAAATAAAAACGCATATTTGGTATCGCTGAGCTCAGAAATTCTCAATCTATCAAAATAAAATCTATTAAACAAATCTGTAAACTGTAGCGGAAAAAAGTGAAAATACCAAAATTACAGTTTTTGGTCTCCAAAAGATTGCAATAACAGACAATCAAAACATTACATATATCCAAAAATGGTATCATTAAAACATCAACACAATAAGCAAAAAATAAGTTGTCACACAGCCCCCGATCACGGAAAATGAGAACGCTACTGGTTGCGGAAAATAGCGACAAAAGTGCAATTTTTTTTTCCAGTAAATATGAAAAAAACTGTTTTTAAAAATATGAAAATAATAAAAACAAACCTAAGAGTTCAAATCACCCTCCTTTTGCCCCATTGAAAATAAAACTATAAATGTATACATATCAAAATAGAAAATCAATTAAATAGATCTGTAAACCGCATAATGGAGAAAAGCCAAAATGCCAAAATTAGTTTTTTTCGGTTGCTGCAACACTGTAATAAAATGCAACAACAGGTGATCAAAACATCGCATCTACTCAAAACTATATAATTATATTTTTCTGCTCAAGACACAAAAATAAGCCATCGCATAGCCCCAGGTCCCGAAAAATGAGAACGCTATGGCTCACGGAAAATGGCGGCAAAAGCGCAGTTTTTTTTAAAAAAAAGTCTGAATTTTTTTTCACACTTAGATAACAGTAAAGGTATACATGTTTGGTATCTACGAACTCTCGAACCAAAGCGAGGCATCATACCGATTTGTCTTTTTGACCACATAGTGAACATGATGAGTAAAAACCCCAAAACACAAATTTGTGATTGCATTTTTTTACAATTTCACTGGACTTGGAGTTTTGGTTCCATTTCCCAGTATAGTTATACTTTGTTTTTTTATTTTCAATGCTGTGGAAATTGTCCTGGGGTGTGATTTTGAAATCTGCAGTATTTTCATTTCTGTTGCAGTAAATAAGCATTTTATTTGCAAAATTTCACTAGTTTTGTTTAAAACTTGTCTTATTAAAAAGAACTGAAGGCGCAAGTAAAAAAAAAAATCCCACATTAAAAATGTTTGCATAAAGCGTACTTTAAAGGGAACCAACCACCCCAATGACCCCCCCGGACTATTAATATCAGTCCCTACACACAGCACATACATGTGCTGCACTGATTTTTGCTAAATAAACTGGTTTTTGAAACTAAAGACAATGATTTTTAAAGTTTAAACCGAAACGACGGTTGGGCGGTACTTATCTGTGGCAAACGACGAGATCTGATGCCAATCATCTTCCCTGTCTCCCCTCGCCGCAGTTATGGACAGCCCTTTGTGCAGCGTCACAGCCCTGTGCACGGGCTCGCATGCCCGTGCACACGTCATCATCTGCAGCCGGGAAGCGAGCGCGCGCTCTGACTTCCTGCGCTCGGCTGTGGAAGACAGAGCGCGCGCTCGCTTCCCGGCTGCAGATGATGACGTGTGCACGGGCATGCGAGCCCGTGCACAGGGCTGTGACGCTGCACAAAGGGCTGTCCATAACTGCGGCGAGGGGAGACAGGGAAGATGATTGGCATCAGATCTCGTCGGTTTCCACAGATAAGTACCGCCCAACCGTCGTTTCGGTTTAAACTTTAAAAATCATTATCTTTAGTTTCAAAAACCAGTTTATTTAGCAAAAATCAGTGCAGCACATGTATGTGCTGTGTGTAGGGACTGATATTAATAGTCCGGGGGGGTCATTGGGGGTGGTTGGTTCCCTTTAAGTTGAAACACAACTAAAAATTAATTAATTGGAAATGAAATCATAGTGGAAGCATCTTAAAAGTACAAGTAGGCATCGTTCAAGCTCAGCCTAAATTACCAGTCTAACTACTTTTTTCTTGTTTTACTTAAGATGCACAGTGAGGCATAGCAATTTCTGTTTAGCTAGTGGATACTGACTACAATGAGTCTTCTATCTAGTCGGGTTCAATAGAAGCTTCCCTTAGGCTCCATAGAACATAGATTGTTTTCTTCAGTAATTGATTGTGTAGAGGCATTCTAGCTCAGATGTCACACAGTAACTATACGGCTGAGAAACAAGCAGCAGAAGCAAGGAGAATGAAAATGCCAGGACTGAGGATATTACAACTAGAGATGAGTGGACTCGTGAAAGCTTGTGTCTGCCTGGACTTCAGTTAAAAGTTTTGTTTGGGGCCCAGACTTCACTGGAACTTGATCCCCGAATCCCATCCCATATACCGTTAATCAAAGGGACCTGAACTTCTGTGCTGTAAAATGGCTGTAATATGCTCATTGTAAGGGCTGAGTGGCTGCAAAAGGAAGCAAAATGGGGGAAATTGCCCTGCAAACAATTGAACAAGGACTAAATAAAAAAGAGTCAGCTTCCACCTGTTTTTGATAATCAGCGCAGGTACAACAGACAGCTGCGGACAACAACCCTCAGCTGTCTGCTTTACTTTGGCTAGTTATCAAAAATAGAGGGTATTCCATGCCATTTTTTCATTATGTAAATAAATAATTTAAAAAAACAGTATAAACGCCAACCCTATTTTTGATAACCAGCCATGGTAAAGCAGACAGCTGGGATTTGGTATAATCAGGGTAGGAATGGCCTTGGTTATTTGACCCTTCTCAGGCCAAATATACCTGCCTGCAACTGCTACAGATGTGGCGCATCCTTTCTATGCGCCATTTATAGTGCTTTACCTGGCTCTTTTCGATTTACCTGGTGTGGTGGCAATCAGGGTAATACTTGTGGGGTTGATGTAGCTGTGAATTGAGAGCTGGCATCAAGCACTGGGGTTAGTAATAGAGAGATGTTTGTCAGACCCCTCCATTACTAACCAGGCAAATATAGAGTTAAAAATAGACACAGACACAAGGAGAAAAAAAGTTTATTTGGATAAAGACTCCCCCACGTGCCCTTTTTCACCAATTTATTACTTCAAAATAAACCCTGGAAGTTCAGATGTTGTCTAAGGAGTTATGTCCCATGCTGCCCATCGATTGTTATTGAGCTCTATTTTGATCATTTTCTCAGAATGACCCTTCACTGGTCAGTGGCAAGCCAGGAATTTCTCACGAACATCAACCAGCCAAGGTAAAGCAGATAGCTGACGATTGCAGTCCTTAACCCCTTCACTTCAGGACCCAGCCTATTTTGACCCTAAAGACCTTGGCCTTTTTTGCAATTCTGACCAGTGTCCCTTTATGAGGTTATAACTCGGGAACGCTTCAACGTATGCTAGCGATTCTGAGATTGTTTTTTCGTGACATATTGGGTTTCATGTTAGTATTAAATTTAGGTTGATAATTTTTGCAAAATTATTTGTGAAAAAATAAAAAATATGGCAAAAATGTTGAAAATTTTGCAATTTTAAATTTTTGAATTTTTCTTCTGGTAAACCAGAGAGTTATGTGACACAAAGTAGTTATGAAATAATATTTCCCACATGTCTACTTTACATCAGCACAATTTTGGAAAAAAAAAATTTTTTGTTAGGAAGTTATAAGGGTTCAAAGTTCATGAGCAATTTTTCATTTTTCCACCAAAATTTACAAAACCATTTTTTTTAGTGACCACATCACATTTGAAGTCCCTTTGAGGGGTGTACATGACAGAAAACACCCAAACGTGACACCATTCCAAAAACTGCACCCCTCAAGCTACTCAAAACTACATTCAACAAGATTATTAACCCTTCAGGTGCTTCACAGGAACTAAGCAAATTGGAAACAAAAAAAATGGATATTTTAATTTTTCTAACAAAAATGTTCTTTTAGCCTCAATTTTTTCATTTTCACATGGGCAACAAGATAAAATGGATCCTAAAATTTGTTGGGCAATTTCTCCTGAGTATATCGATACCTCATATGTGATCATAAACCACGGTTTGGGCGCACGGCAGAGCTCAGAAGGGAAAGAGCGCAATTTGACTTTTGTAGCTAATTTTCCATTCAAAAAGTGAAATGGCGCTCCTTCACTTCTGAGCCCTGCCGCGCGTCAAAACAGTGGTTTATGACCACATATGAGGTATCGGTGTACTTAGGAGAAATTGCTCAACAAATTTTAGAATGAATTTTATCCTGTTACCCATGTGAAAGTGAAAGAATTGAGGCTAAAAGAACATTTTTGTGAAAAAAAAGTACTTTTTCCATATTCACAGATCAATTTGTAAAGCATGTGGGGGTTCAATATCCTCACCACCCATCTAGATAAGTTCCCTGGGGGTCTAGTTTCCAAAATGGGGTCACTTGTGGGGGAGCTCCAAAGTTTAGGCACACAGGGGCTCTCCAAACGCGACATGATGTCCGCTAACAATTTGAATGGAAAATCACCTCAAATTGTTAGCGGACACCATGTCACATTTGGAGAGCTCCTGTGTGCCTAAACATTGGGGTTCCCCACAAGTGACCCCATTTTGTAAACTAGACCCCCCAGGGAACATATCTAGATGCATCGTGAGCACTTTGAATCCCCAGGTGCTTCACAAATTGATCCATAAAAATTAAAAAAGAAAAGTTGTGTGAAAAAAATATTTCTAGAATTATTTGTAGAAAAAAAATGACATAGGGCTCCGCCATAATTTTGGTCCAGCCAGGTACAACTTGGCAGCTACGGACTGCCACCAGCTCCCACCTGCCTCGTCATACCTGGCTGGAACCAAAAATACAGCGAATCCTATTTTTTTTTTATTTCTAGAATTATTTCTAGAAAAAAAATGACATAGGCTCCGCCATATTTTTGGTACAGCCAGGTACAACTTGGCAGCTACGGACTGCCACCCACCCCCAGCTGCCTCGTCATACCTGGCTGGAACCAAAAATACAGCGAAGCCCATTTTTTTTTTAATTTCTAGAACTAATTCTAGAAAAAAAATTACGTGGGGCTCCGCCATATTTTTGGTCCAGCCAGGTACAACTAGGCAGCTGGGGGCTGGAATCCTCAGCATAGAGAGGCCCAAGCCTTCTGGGCCCCCATGCTGCGAATTGCAGCCCGCAGCCACCTCAGAAAATGGCGCATTCATTGAAGCGCCATTTTCTGGCGCTGTACCCACGCTCTTCTAGTTGCCCTGGTGCCGGTGGCTAACTGGGTAATAAAGGGGTTAAAGCCAGCTTTTTATTGGCAGCTGGCACTAAGCCCGAGATTCAAAATATAGGGCCAATGTTAGACCCGCCATTAGGAATCTCTAGTACGGTACTTAGTCAATAAATACACACAGAGAAAAATCTTTTTATTTGAAAAAAAAACAGACACAATTCGGACTCCATCTTTATTATAAAAAGATCCGACGTAGTCCACAACGAAGGTCCCACGAAGATCGATCGCTCTGACGTAGTCCATAACGAAGGTCCCACGACGTTCGATTGTCTCCGACGTAGTCCACAACGAACGTCCCATCACTGCGCCTGGGCTGCCAGATCGCTTTCCGCAGCTCGATCCCCATGCATGGGGATCGAGCTGCGGAAAGCGATCTGGCTGCCCAGGCGCATTGACCCACTATGTGCATCACTGCGTCCGGGCTGTCAGATCGCTTTCTGCAGCTCGATGTCCATGCAGGGAGATCGGGCTGCAGAGCAGCGATCTAAGAGCCTGGGCGCAGTGACCCACTATGTGCATCACTGTGCCCAGGCTGTCAGATTGCTTTCTGCAGCTCGATCCCCCTGCATGGGGATCGAGTTGCGGAAAGCGATCTGGCAGCCCAGGCGCAGTGATGCACATAGTGGGTCACTGCGCCCGGGGTGTCAGATCACTTTCTGCAGCTCGATGCCCATGCAGGGAGATCGGGCTGTAGAGTAGCGATCTAAGAGCCCGGGCGCAGAGACCCACTATGTGCATCACTGCGCCTGGGCTTCCAGATCGCTTTCCGCAGCTCGATCCCCATGCATGGGGATCGAGCTGCTGAAAGCGATCAGGCAGCCCAGGCGCATTGACCCACTATGTGCATCACTGCGTCTGGGCTGTCAGATCGCTTTCTGCAGCTCGATGCCCCTGCATGGGGATCGAGTTGCGGAAAGCAATCTGGCAGCCCAGGAGCAGTGATGCACATAGTGGGTCACTGCGCCCGGGGTGCCAGATCACTTTCTGCAGCTCGATGCCCATGCAGGGAGATGGGCTGTAGAGCAGCGATCTAAGAGCCCGGGCGCAGAGACCCACTATGTGCATCAGTGCGCCCGGGCTGTCAGATTGCTTTCTGCAGCTCGATCCCCAGGATCCAGCTGCAGAAAGTGATCTGACAGCTCCAGCACAGTGATCCACAGTGACCATTACGTGATCACTGTGGATCACTGTGCTGGAGCTGTTAGATCACTTCCTGCAGCTAGATCCTCAGGATCCAGCTGTAGAAAGTGATCTGACAGATCCAGCACAGTGATCAACAGTGATCACATAATGGTCACTGTGGATCACTGTGCTGGATCTGTCAGATCACTTCCTGCAGCTAGATCCTCAGGATCCAGCTGTAGAAAGTGATCTGACAGATCTAGCACATTGATCCACAGTGACCATTATGTGATCACTGTGGATCACTGTGCTGGAGCTGTTAGATCACTTCCTGCAGCTAGATCCTCAGGATCCAGCTGTAGAAAGTGATCTGACAGATCCAGCACAGTGATCAACAGTGATCACATAATGGTCACTGTGGATCACTGTGCTGGATCTGTCAGATCACTTTCTACAGCTGGATCCTCAGGATCTAGCTGTAGAAAGTGATCTGACAGCTCCAGCACAGAGCTGTCAGATCGCAGGACGGAGCGCGGCCGCCAGAGGGGTGAGTGGGAGAGGCGATCGCCGCTCCGGTGATCGGGGGGGCCGGAAGGGGGAAGAGGGGGGGCTGACAAGAGATGGGGGCACTTAGGAGGAAGCGGGGACAGTGAGGAGGAGGCGGGCGGCAGGAAGAGGAAGCGGGCGGCAGGGACAGGAAGCGGGGTGGGGTAATAAAGATGAAGAGGGGGCAGGAAAGAGAGGTGGGGGACAGGGCAGCAGTTAGAGGATGACAGGGGAGCAGATCGGAGGGTAGGGATAGCAGGGGCAGGCAGGGAAGCATGACAGGCACGGTGATTTTCACTTTCACTTTTGAGTGCCAATCACCACGCCTGTAGCCAGGGGGGTGGGGGTGGGGGCAAATTGACCCCCCATGGGGTGTTGTACAACTCCCCATGTACCTGCAGGCCGAGTGACAGGTCAGTGACACCCTCACTCGACCTGCAGGAGCCCGATCATTCCATGGCCCACCCCCTGGGCCATGGGTCGGGAATGAACTTGTTTTCATGGCCCAAACGGTGGGCCAAGGGTCAGGAAGGGGTTAATTGTCTGTTTTATTTGTGCTGGTTATCAAAACAGGCTTGAGCCTACTTCATATTTTATCTTTATTGTTCACGGCGACGTACAATCATCAGCTGTTGCAATAAAGCTTGCTGATTGGTTGCACTGCAGCCTATCAACAGACTTTATTAATATATGAACAGTACCCAAACACTGACATTGGACGCAGACAAGTCCATTTTCGAGTCCGAGCCCTGGACACCCGGCTCATCCCTAATTGCAACCCAAAGTGATTAAGCAGTACATCTTAACTATTCAGACCAATGCATTATACAGAGCTATAAAGACTCTGTAAGCTGTTGTTCTGGTGCTGTTCACCCAGTGTTGATGAGGCCTAAAGGGTTCCTTTAATTTAGCCTCTTGCTAACAATCCATCTGGTCTCACATTTGTCTTCCTCACTTATCACCTAAGCAAAGGATAATAATGTTACAAGTATAACTGCATATATGACAAGTCTAGTTATCAATGAACTCATGTAATATCTCTAATGGTAGACCTAAGCCACTGCGCTATGTGTAAAGTAACTGAGGTCTAACTCTTTAACAGATAGTGTTCCCCGATGTCTGGTTGTGTTGCGATACATATAAATGAAATGCTTATTACAACAAAAAGAAATGTTTTAGGATGTTGCGTGAAATTAACAGTAATTGAACTTTGTAAATAAATTAATTAAAAACAACTTTATTACTATTTTTTTTACATTTTAATCTATTCCTTAATAGTTTTAGGTTTAATGAAGTTCTATTTACTATGGAAACATTAAGAATTTAAAGGCAGTAAATGAAACAAGGAAGCTATAACAGATAAATAGCTAGAAGCAGAAAGTTTTGCAAGCAAGACTGCATTCTCAGGACACTTTGCAGGGCTTCAAAAATGAGATGCGCTGAGATGTGCAGCCAAGTACATTTTTTTAAATGTGCATATATGGCAAACATTGTAGACATAATTTAAAATATATTAGATTTATATTTTAAGACACTTCTTCAGTTCAATTTTGTGCTAAAAAAATGACAGTAGATATTCATGATAGGCTAACATATAGGCGTGTTTTAGATGGTTAATTATGCCAGACATTTTTCATCCATTTACATTTTTTACACTGTCCGGAGGGAGAATACATGACCACAGAGTGATCACATGATTAAAAAAAACATGGACATATCAATATCTAATGCTTGAAAAAGGAAAACTATTCTTACCAGTTGAATCCATTATTAGTCCAGTGCTTTCTCTCAGCTGCTTTGTCATTCCTTTCTTCAACACTTGACCACTGCTGTCAATCATTGATCTCCGCAGTCATGCCGAGGTGAGTGGTATGACTCCTCAATGTCTGGTGATTTGTTACTATTGTCACAGGTTGTAGTTGGGATGTGATGGCTGTAGCCCGTTAAACCCAAAAAAGGAAGAGTAGCAGAAAGGCTTATACCAAAAAACTCAAAGGGAAAACAAGATCCCCAAAAAACAAAATGTAAACCCAACTAACAATAACCAAACTTTATTACTTTATTGATATACGATATGAAAAATTGAGGATGAGATGATATAATGAAAATAGGTAGAAAAAACCTGTTGATAAAATGTCAATCATCAGATATTAGAAAATGGATACAGAATGTATAGCAAATCATGTAAGCCATGACCAGAATTACTGTCTTATTTTAAACATCATTGATAGCATTTGGGGTCTCCACTGAAACAAAATTACATATAGAAAAATCGTTTCTGAATCTTTATTATTAACTTCAAACTCATGAGAAAAAATAGCTTGAAAACTATAGTGCACTGTGAGAAAGGGAGGAAGGAAGAGGTAGGCTGCGTCAACTATTCTCTCTCCTCACCTCTATCTTACACCAGCGGTCGGCACCCTAATCAGCGATATGGCTGCTTCTAAATATGCCCCTAACTTTCCCTCTAAGTCCAAGACAGTGCACACTAGATATAACGCGCCTTATGACCTGTAATGGTATCATATAAAGGAACCACTGAAGGTACAGACTATGCAAGCAGTGGTTAAAAAAAGGGCTATCTAACCCTAGTTTCTCAGCCCTACCTGTCGGCAGGGGTCGGCACCCTGAAATACGATGTGGTGCCCCCTGCTCGCAACGGCTCGTGCCTAGGCTTGTCCCTATGTACTGCAGCCCCGACTGAGGGATACACAGGTTAACAATACAGTGTCATGTTGGGAGAGAAAAGAGGACTAACTGGTCTAAAAATTCAGAAAAACTCACCTAAAATAGTCTAGGTACAATATCCATTGCACTTAGCAGTACATTGCAAGCACCACTGAGGGGCAACACAGGTGTCTGATACCGATGCACAATCTTCTGCAACTAGTCAAAAGTATGGGAGCAGTGACATCACCTGTGACCAACCAAGCCATGGCTGAAGTGATTGGTGGTATTTAAAGGCACAATGTTACCATAGGGTGTCAGTTATACAGGTACGTGCGATGCAAAGTATCTTTAGACAGCCGATTGGTCTGCCCATACTATAAGATCAGACGGGCTGCCCAGCACTATGTATATGCATCACACAAAGGAAAGACACCTCCCAGAGGGCTCAGCCGCGTCCTGCAGTAGATAAAAAAGTGGAAAAAATATGATGGATGATGGTGTGAGGTGTTAGTGGATCTTTTGGCCATGTTGATTTTCCAGACATTGTACATAGCGCAGTGAAAGATACCACACCCTTGTCTACCGATATTGTGACTTTTGAGCAAGCAAATAGGAAGTTGTTCCAGCTCACCACATGAGTCCATATTCTTCCAATTGGAGCTTAGATGCGCTCTGCCACAGCATATAGAAGCAAAATAAAACTTAATATCCAGCTCAACAAACTTCAGACTTCCTTATTCTTATTCATGGTACAAAATGCAACCCCCCACATCCCTATTAGCCCAAAGGTTTGTTGTTAGGGTTAATCATGAAGTTTGGCCAAATTTATTCTAATGTGTATGGGGGTCTTTAGACTAGACAGTTGAAATATGCGTCATACATCAAACAACATGTGCTGCTATAAAATATCTGGTGGGGATCTAGAGTGCGATGTGATGTTTTATAGTTGTCTGGGGAACTAGCTTTCTATCTTATGGAGAGGAATCTGCCTGCCGCCATAAGGAGAGGGATAAGCTGATAAGGAGACTTATAGCCGCAATTTGTTTTATAGTTGAACATTGTTACTTCATGATACATACCTCAAGGAAATTAGAGTCAGTGATTTTGATGACTCAAATAGATGATGGAATCACTTACTAATCTGTATCTCCAAAACATTTACCTTCACAAGTCTAAAAATGGTAAATGACAGTGCAAACGGACTTTTTTATCGAACTGTTGGCCGTAACTAATTGAAAGAAAACATCCAATAGTGTCCAGCAAAGAATTGCCGGCTAGATTATAATGATTGAAAGCTGAACATTTTCAAGATCAAAATCCAACCTGGAGTGTTGTAAAAGATTCTGCGCTTTTTTCTGTCAGTTGTAAAGAAATGGCGCAAGTTTATATAAAATGTAAATTTTATAGCAGGAAAAATATAAGGAAAACGTCAAACCGCCGTCAGAACAAAAATGTGCTTTAACAACAAAATGCACAACAAAACAACTGAAAAAGAGATGGATGGAAACAGAAATCGGTGTTTGTGACAGAACCGTACAAAAACCAGAAGAAAACAAGGTTACAGTGCTTTATACAGAAGCAATCATGAAGTGTGGATTATTGGATTAAAGTGATATTCAGTGATATATCTCCAATCTGCACTGACCAAGGAGATGACTTTGAAACTTTTGTCTCGTGTAATTCTAATAAAAATAAAAACGTAAAGGATGAATAAAATAATAAAATGTCCTCATCATTTTTGATATTGTCAAATACAGGACCAGAGGATATAGCAATCATCACTTTAACAGTTAAGTGGGAACATTTCTCAAGAGAAATCACCCCCTAGAAACACTCCTATTTTTCCTCTTTTTCTACCAAGAGCCATAACTATTATTTTTCCATCAATATAGATATATAAGGGCTTGTTTCTGGCCAAATGAGTTGTACATTTGAATGATATAATTCAATAATTGCAATAGAAATGAAATCCCACAATGGTTTGTTTAATTTTTATTCCCTGTGTTAACTATATGGTAAAACTAACATGAAAGTATGATGCCTCAGGTCGGTACGAGTTTGTAGATACCAAACATGTATACTTTTATTGTTATCTATGTGGAAAACAAATTCAGATGTTTGTTAAAAAAAAAGAACTGTGCTTTTCCGTGACCCGTCCCATTCTCCTTCTTTGGGACTAGGGGCTGTGTGTTGGCTTATTTTTTGCATCTTGAGCTGACAAATTTAATTATATTGTTTTGGGGTACATGTGCCAGTTTAATCACCTGTTATTGCATTTTATTCCAATCCTGCAGTGACCAAAAAAACATTAATTTTGGTATTTTGAATTTTCTCCATCTGCAGTTTACAGATCTATTTAATTGATTTTATATTTTTATTTGTTTATAGATTTAGAGTTTTATTTTCAATGGGGCAGAAGGATGTTGATTTGAACTTTTAGTTTGATTTTATTTTTTTCATATTTTTAAAAACCTTTTTTCAATTTTACTTTATTTTACTTGGCCCCTTAGGGCATCTCAGCACTACACAGTCTAATTGCTTGTGCAGTGCAGAACTGTGATGATCCACAGATTTGCACAGCACAAATGATCACTTTCTGTGTATGCGGCTCGGTGGACATTCACAAAAAGTGATCCATGACAGCAATAGGGGCCCTTATCTGACTCCTGGCTTTCATCACATCACTCTGACACCCATGATCATGCCATGGGGCTGCTGATGGCATCAGGGAATAGCAGAATTCCTGCAGTGGTGCTTTAGATCATACTGTTAGTGTTTGACAGCGCAATCTAAGGGGTTACCAGTACCAGTGGTGAGCAGATTACCAGGCATGTGCAGAGAATGAGGCGAGCTTAAGGTACAGTTACACGAAGCAATATTGCTTGCAATTTTACTGGCAATTTGCTGGTTGCAGTGAAATCATGGACACATTGTTCTATTTTGTGGCCGTGTACAAATGGAACAATGCGTCCATGATTTCACTGCAACCAGCAAATAGCCAGTGAAATTGCAAGCAATATTGCTGCGTGTGACCAGTACCTTTAGTATGTGAGCTTGCATCAAAGGGAGTAAAGGTGTTAAAGGCTTCTCACCAAATCAGACCTCCAGGTTTGCAATATAATTCAAGCCCTCTTCTTCTCTGAAGAGGATAATTGAATATTCCATATGCACATGTGTCAATTCATATTTATTCAAGTTGGACATTTTTTTTTCACACAGCAATGAGTGTTAGGACTTTTCCTCGGGAGAGACATATCGACTCAAAGATGTGGCCAACAAACAGCCTGAAGCAAAATATTAATTTATGGAAGAAATAAAAAGAAAATGATATAGTTCAAAGCAACATCCTACAAAGTTTATTTGTCAAATGCGCTTCAAGTTAGTTGGAACCAGGTTAATGTATTTTTATTAATGGTTCTCTGGGAAATGTTCTTCCACAATGAATACAGTTGGGTAACCAAATCATCAAATATGTCTTTTTGCAATTGCCAACAAATCAGGTCCCAGATATACTCGATGGAAGGCAACTCTGGAGACCCTGCAGGCTATGATTGCATGTTTAGGCTATGCAGGCTGCTCTTAATAGTGCATGCAACCTAGTGTTGAAAAATGACTTTTGGAAACTTTTCTGTTTCCTTCTGAAGGTCTATTCATGGTGTTACCTGAGTGGTCTCCAGACCAATCTTCAGCTTTCATTGCATTCAAGACAAAAGTGGGACTTATTGTTGAAGAGGATAGACTTAAATTTAAACTCCCACTGCCATCTTGCTTTATATCATAATAGTGTTATGTGAGGTCAATAGAACACCTGTAGCTGGATGTTGTCTAGTCCAATGTCATGTAAATGCCTTTTAATTAAAGATGAGCAATGCTTTTTAAATTAGTTTTACCACCTTTGCCATATTGTCACAAACTATGTGATGTGCAATTAATACCTTTGCGTAAATCTCAAAACCAGAAAGCTTGTCACTGCTCGAAAATATTAATGGGAGAAGAGAGAAAGAGAGAACCCTATTTTCCATAAGAGTGCACACTGTACAGTATAGAAGAGAGGACCCCACTGACCATAAAAGCTTACACTTTATAGGAGAAAAGACACCCCTGACAATAAGTACTTACACTCTACTGAAGAGAGAGACTTACCCACTGATGAAAGGGAAAATGACTCAGCTGTACAAACTGTGATTAACTGGGAACTGCTAATCTCTGATGGGTGAGGTACTGACCACCACAGTACAAGGCATGATAATTTGGTAGAGGTTATAGCTGCAGGAAATTATGGGAACGTCTGCATGGCAGCACACTAAGACATTAGCCTGTTCTCTGATGTTTCATCATTGTGGGAAATGGTGCCAGGCAAGTCTTTTATTTGTGAACAATGAATAAAAATGCAAATTGTTCCACGAATTTCTGGAATTTTGACTTAAATTCGAGCCTCCAAGTATTCATCTGGTCATATCTACTTCTGATGATTTTTGTAGATACCAATGCAGAGAAAGAGTGCTAAGCACTTAGCCACCATGCTTCTAATAGAATATTAAAGAGGACCTGTCACCCCCCCCAAGGATATCAATCTAAATGCAGCACTGAATGCAGTATGTATGCTGCATTCAGGCGAGGGGTCCCCCATGTGTGTGTGATGTTTGTACTCCTAGATACAGCCTTCTGAAAACGTGTAGTAAAATGTCAGGAGGGCATTTCCAGCTCCAAAAGTCAGCTCCTTCCCGGGGGATATTCCCGCCCCCTGCATCTCTGTTCCTCCCTCTTCCCTCTCCTCCTTGCCTCCTTGATGCCTGTCAGCCATCTTCCCTTTGCGCCTGCGCCTCCTTGTTCTCCTTCACACAGGCGCAGAGCGAGGTCTTGCTAGTGTCGGCCCTACGCTCATGTCCCGTCTCCTACCCTGACGTCAGCACTTGTTCCCGCCCTGCTCAATTTATAACACTGATCAGAGCGGGAACAAGTGCTGACATAAGGACGGGATATGGGACAGGAGCGTGGGGCGTCAGCACTTGTTCCTGCCCTGCTCAGTGTTATACATGGAGCATGTTATACATGTTGCATTCAGTGCTGCATTTAGATTGATATCCTTGTGGGGGGTGACATGTCCTCTTTAAGCAACTTTACCAAGAGAAGATTAGGAAGATGTGTCATCGGACCATGCCAGATTCATAACTACTGTAGGCCTCAGGGTATTTTTTGATTTATAATATTGTCCAAACTGCTAAATATTTTTGTTATTCTGAAAGGAGGAGCACAGTGTGAAGCAGAGAGACACTGCTTTATAGTAAGTGTTTTGTCTCACCCCAATGTTAAATTCAGAGCAACACAATGCATTAGTACATTGGTCAACAACACTTAAAACATTAATTTATATCCAATATCAATATAAGACTTGAAGCTATAAGATTGTGCGGCTGTGTTTATTTGTTTCTTCTACTTTATGTGATTTATATATCTGTTCGTATCCAATATCCATTCTGACTGAACCATGCATCTGATAAATGCAGCAAAAATAGATTTCAAATGTTCTCCAGGTAACATGGGATTTAAACTACATCAAAATGTAAAATGCATTGTCGGATTTAGTGAAATCAAAAGTGCAGTATATCATTGCATGTTTTATATCAGCATGGCATAGTAAATAGGTAGAGTTCTTAAGGTCACATTATGTATTAAGAATTCTGTTTCAGCAAATTGAAATACAATTTAAATGAATAAAAAAATATAGTCACCAAAATAAATGCTGCAGATAAGAAAGGCGCCAAAGAGTGTATATATGCCTTTGTACAAGGTGGAAAATTTCCACTTGCAAAGAGAGAAACAGTCTTCAGAATCTTTGGTCAGGTTCAACATATGTTTCTGGAGATCAGAATTACCCTCTTATTGCTTAAAGGGAATCTGTCAGCAGGTTTTTCCTACGTTATTTGACAGCAAAATCATGTAGACAAAGAATCCCTGTATCCAACAATGTATCACATAGGTTACTGGCTGAGGTTTTTCCGACGCAATCAAAGAATTTAGGTTCAAGAACACAGCAGAGCTGAGATACCTTCCGCTAGCCACACGGGGCTCTCAATAGAGATTATGCATATGTATGAGATTATGCACAGTGAGTTGTCAATCACAGCAAGGGGCGTGTCGGACTGCCATGCACGACATGAGACCTTATAGCCCTGTAATGGTAATCACAGGTTAATAAAGCCTTTAGATTAAGTAAACTATTGCAGAGACCCTGATAAGATAAGTATAAGCTTTTTGTTTTTTAACCCCTGCAGCATGCTCTCCTCAGCTGACATAGCAAAAACCTGCTAACAGATTTACTTTAACCCCATAGTGACGGCCTTCCGACTTTAGACATTGGAAAATTAGGGTACTTATGCCTGGCTGACGTCTGAAGACGTCAGCCAGGAATAAACCTGTAGCACCCCCCGGTGACCGAAAATCTCCGGGGTTTCAGCTACCGGGGGTAGCTGAGACCCTGCAGATTAGGAATCAGGCAGTTTTTAACTGGTATCGGTAATGTGATGACCGGTAAACACCGTTTACATACTGTCACATTACAAAAAAAGTAATACCCGGTAAAAAATACTTTCTTTCATACATGATCATACATGTCGGATGAAGGAGAAATGCTGCCCCCTAGGGCTCCCAAGATCCCCGGTACTGATAAATTCTTACCCACCCCCTCCCCTCCCCTGGAGCTCCCAAAATGGCAGCGACGGGTGAGCAAACTCGGCGTCTCCCCTGCATATCTATGCGATCTGACAGGTCAGATCGCATAGGGATGCCATCCATGTTCCCCCACAGTCCCCTCTGGTTTTCTCCTCAGCGGCAACAGCCACCCTGAACCCTCCACCCCACCCTCACTCCGATACCCGCTGCCACCATTGCCACCTCCTCCCGCCTCCTCACTCCCTCCTGCCTCTCTCTTGCCTGCATCTGGTCCTGCGCCTGTGCCTGCCTCCGGTCCCACGCCTCTTCTGTCTGCACACGCGTCGGTGCAAGGGACGACGGGTCACACAGGGGCTAACCCCTTTGTGGTCACATGGATACTGATCGGCAGTTAACTGCAGACCATCATCCCTGTTTAGTCACATGTTTGTTAACTGATCTGCATGATGATCTGCTTAGGTGATCATCATGCAGATCAGTTAACCTCTGTGTGACCACACAGGGATGATGATCTGCAGTTAACCCCTGTGTGGTCACATGGATACTGATCTGTGATTATCATCCCTGTGTGGTCACACAGTGGTTAACTGCAGATCATCATCCCTGTGTAGTCACACAGGGGTTAACTTATCTGTATGATGATCTGCTTAGGAGATCATCATGCAGATACGTTAACCCCTGTGTGACCACACCGGGATGATGATCTTCTTAGGAGATCATCATGCAGATCACAAGTGACCTGAGGATTGTGACCTGTCATGAACTCACTGAGTTCATGACCTGTTATCCCTATGGCAGGGTGCCTGCTCTAATAGCATAGGAGGGACACCTCCCTATGCTATAAGACTGAGAATCATCATGGGACCACCCACTGGACTATGTCGGACATCACAGAGTAATAAAGAAGGGGTCTAAATATGTGTTTATGGTTTTTTTTTTCCAATAAAAATAAGATTTTCCCTGTGTTGTGTATTCTTTACTACTTACTAGAGATTCCTAATGGCCGGGTCTAATATTGGCCCGACATTATGAATCTCGGGTTCAAAACTAAGCTGGCATTAACTCCATATTACCCAGTGTGCCACCGCTACACAGCAGCTGGAAGAGTCGGATACAGCGCCAGAAAATGTCACTTCTATGAATGCACCATTTTCTGGGGTGGCTGCAGCCTGCGATTCACAGCGGGGATGCCCAGAAAGCTTGGGCCACCCTACGCTGAGGATTCCCGCCAACAGCTGCCAAGTTGTACCTGGCTGTCCCAAAAATGTGGTGAAGATCCAAGTTATTTTTTTTTATTATTTCATGAAATAATTAAAAAAAGGACTTCCCTGTATTTTTGGTTTCCAGCCAGGTAAAACTAGGCAGCTGGGGTTGGTGGTAGCCCGTAGCTGCCTGCTGTACCTGGCTGACAACAAAAATATAGTGGAACCCCACGTTGTTTGTTTTGAAACTATAATAAATAATAAAAAAAAAATGCAGGAGAGGAGACGTCTAAGACACGGTGTCTCTGGATCTTGTGCACATGCCCTAAAAGTGAGAAATTGTGTGAAAAAAAAGAAAATGTTCAATGTTCAACTTGACGACCCATTGTTATCAAGTTCTGTGAAGTAGCTGTAGGTTCCAAATGCTCACTATACCTGTAGATATAATCTTTGAGGGGTCTAGTTTCCAAAATGGGGTCACTTGTGGAGGGGTTCTTCTGTTTAGGATCCCTAGTGACCCTGCAAATGTAACATGGTGCCTGCAATCTATTTCAGCTTTTCCAAAATTCATATACTACTCCGTTACTTCTGAGCTCTCCCATTTGTCTAAACAGAACATTTTGGCTAATCGTGGGGTATCATTGCGCTCATAAGAAAGTGGGAAATCAAGTGTAGGATCCACTTTTTGGTGTTACCTCTCATAAAAGTGAAAATGGTGGTGCTAAAGCAACACTTTTGTGAAAAAAAAGAGAATTTTCATTATGACAACTTATTGTTATCAAGATCTGTGAAGTAATTGTGGGTTCAAAATGCTTACTGGGTAACAAATTTTAGCAACCAATTTGTCATGCCATCCCTGTAGAAGTGAATTAATTGATGCTGAAGCAACATTTTTAGGTAAAATATAAATGCATTTCTTTTTTCATTTCACTTTGCATTCACTCCTGTGAAGCATCTGAAGGGTTAATAATCTTTTTGAATGTAGTTTAGAGTAGCTTGAGGGGTGCGGTTTTTGGAATGTCATCACATTGAGGTGTTTTCTATCATGTAGGCCCCTCAAGTTCAAATATGATGTGGTCCCTGAAAAAATGGTTTTGTAAATTTTGATGTAAAAATGAAAAATTGTTTATGAACTTTGAACCTTTTTAACTTCCTAACAAAAAAAAAATTATGTTTCCAGAATTGCGCTTATGTAAAGCAGACATGTGGAAAATGTTATTTCTTAACTATTTTTTGTGACATAACTACCGTATATACTCGTGTATAAGCCGAGTTTTTCAGCCCAAAAATTGGGCTGAAAAGTCCCCCCCTCGGCTTATACACGAGTCACTCAGTATGCTGTGGGGGGGGGCTGCACCGGTGGCTGGAGGAGGCAGGAGGGGGCCGCGGTGACCGCAGGCGGTCACGTGGGGCCTCCTCATTAGTGCAATGAATATGCACGGCTTTCCCCGTCCATCAGCGGCGGGGGGATGCCGTGCATATTGCACTACACAGGCCCCCACCAGTAACACACAGCCCCCCCTCCTTAGTATGTCCCCCCCCAGGCTGCGGCACCTGTTAAAATAACAAACTTTAATACATCACCTTCCGGCGCAGCTCCTCCGCTCCTCCGGTCCCGGCTTCTTCTTCTTGCTTCCGGTGTCATGTGACCGGGCGCAGGAGATGACGTCATTTCCTGCGCGCGGTCACAGAAGCCGGCACAAGAAGGAAGAAGAAGCCGGGAGCGGAGGAGCGGAGGAACTGCGCCAGAAGGGGATGTATTAAAGTTTGTTATTTTAACAGGTGCCACAGCCTGGGGGGGACATACTAAGGAGGGGGGGCTGTGTGTTACTGGTGGGGGTCAGTATACCACCACTGGGGGGCCTGTATACTACCACTGGGGCTGTATATACCTCTGGGGCTGCTGTATACTACCACTGGGGCTGTATATACCTCTGAGGCTGCTGTATACTACCACTGGGGCTGTATATACCTCTGGGGCTGCTGTATACTACCACTGGGGCTGTATATACCACTGGGACTGCTGTATACTACCACTGGGGCTGTATATACCTCTGGGGCTGCTGTATACTACCACTGGGGCTGTATATACCTCTGGGGCTACTGTATACTACCACTGGGGCTGTATATACCTCTGGGGCTACTGTATACTACCACTGGGGCTGTATATACCTCTGGGGCTGCTGGATACTACCACTGGGGCTGTATATACCTCTGGGGCTGCTGGATACTACCACTGGGGCTGTATATACCTCTGGGGCCGCTGTATACTACCACTGGGGCTGTATATACCTCTGGGGCTGCTGGATACTACCACTGGGGCTGTATATACCTGTGGCGCTGCTGTATACTACCACTGGGGCTGTATATACCTCTGGGGCTGCTGGATACTACCACTGGGGCTGTATATACCTCTGGGGATGCTGTATACTACCACTGGGGCTGTATATACCTCTGGGGCTGCTGTATACTACCACTTGGGCTGTATATACCTCTGGGGCTGCTGGATACTACCACTGGGGCTGTATATACCTCTGGGGCTGCTGTATACTACCACTGGGGCTGTATACTACCTCTGGGGCTGCTGTACATTACCTCTGGAGCTGCTGTATACTACCTCTGGGGCTGCTGTATACTACCACTGAAGCTGCTGTATACTAACTACTGGAGCTGCTGCCGTATATACCACTGGGGCTGCTGCTGTATACTACCACTGGGGCTGCTGTATATACCTCTGGGGCTGCTGTATACCACACTGCTGGGGGCTGTATACCTGTGCTGGGGTCCACCCTCGGCTTATACACGAATCAATAGGTTTTCCCAGGTTTTAGGGGCAAAAGTAGGGGGGTCGGCTTATACACGGGTCGGCTTATACACGAGTATATACGGTATCTGGTTTAATGGAGTAAAGGTTCAAAAGTGGAAAATTGCAAAATTTTCAAAATTTTCGCCAATATTCAGTTTTTTCACAAATAATTAATTCACCGGTCCTGGATCCAAGGAACAAGAGGCAACAACAAATTCTTTCACTATCGCTGCGCCCGTTCCAGTCCTTTTCTTTTCTTGGGAAGGAAGCAACACATAGAAGATATTAATGTTTTTGGATGTAGTATTCAAAGACCTGTATGCCCATTTATGTTGCTTGAGGGGTTGATCTTACTGACAGATTCCCAATAGTAACACAGATAAATATATTGAACTACTATCTAATATAAATTATTTATTATTATTTATTTATATAGTGCCATTATATTCCATGGCGCTTTACATGCTAAAAAGGGCAGACTAGGACAAGTAACATAGTAACAATACAAGTAACAATAAATGTTGACAGTTCGGTTGTACAGAAACAAGAGGGGAGAAATCCTGTCCACAAAGGCTCACAGTCTACGAGGGGTGGGTGGGGATTCAGTGGGAGGTGGAAATTCCAGTCGTGAGGCGGTGTGGTGGACCGGGTCTTATTGCAGGTGGTAGGCTTGGCGGAACAGGTGGGTCTTCAGGTTTCTTTTGAAGGTTCCCAGGGTAGGAGAATGTCTGATGTGTTGGGGCAGTGAGTTCCAGAGTCTGGGTGAAGCACGGGAGAAATCCTGAATGCGGTTGTGCGAAGAGGAGGTGAGGGGGAAGTAGAGGAGAAGCTCTTGGGAGGATCGCAGGTTGCGTGTGGGTAGGTATCGGGAGACCATGTCAGAGATGTATGGAGGGGACAGGTTGTGGATGGCTTTGTATGTCATGGTTAATGTTTTAAACCGGGATCTCTGGGAAGTAGGGAGCCAGTGAATGGCTTGGCAGAGGGGGGAGACAGGGGAGTAGCGGGGAGACAGATGGATTAGGCGGGCAGCGGAGTTCAAGATAGATTGGAGAGGTGCAAGGGAGGTATTGGGGAGGCCGGTGAGCAGGAGGTTGCAGTAATCGAGGCGGGAGATGATGAGAGCGTGAATGAGGGTTTTAGCAGTGTCGTGGTCAAGGAAAGTGTGAATCCTATAGATGTTTTTGAGCTGGAGTCGGCAGGAGGTGGCAAGGGCCTGGATGTGGGGCTTGAAGGAGAGGGAAGAGTCAAGGATAACCCCGAGGCACTTGGCTTGGGGGACTGGAGAGAGAGAGCAGTCGTTCACGACGATGGATAGGTCAGGTAGTGAGGGGGAGCGTCTTGGGGGGAAGACTATGAACTCGGTTTTGTCCATGTTCAGCTTAAGGAAGCGAGCAGAGAAGAAGGATGAGATGGCAGACAGGCAGTGTGGAATTTTGGATAGAAGGGAGGCGATGTCAGGACCAGACAGGTAGATTTGGGTGTCGTCAGCGTAGAGGTGATATTGGAGGCCATGGGACTCAATGAGTTGCCCTAGGCCGAGAGTGTAGATTGAGAACAGTAATGGTCCAAGAACCGAGCCCTGGGCGACACCGAAAGATAGGGGGTAGGGCGAGGAGGATGTGTGAGAGTGGGTGACGCTGAAGGTGCGGTCCGTTAAGTATGAGGAGATCCAAGAGAGGGCAAAGGTCCGTGATGCCAAGAGATTCCAGGATCTGTAGTAGAAGGGAGTGGTCAACAGTGTCGAAGGCGGCGGACAGGTCGAGGAGAACAGAGTAGTGGCGCTTGCTTTTGGCAGTCAGTAGGTCATTTGTGACTTTGGTCAGGGCTGTTTCAGTGGAGTGGAGGGGTCGGAAGCCAGATTGCAGGCGGTCAAAGAGGGAGCAGTAGGAAAGGTGAGAGGACAGCTCAGAATGGACATGCTGTTCAAGTAGTTTAGAGGCGAAAGGGAGGAGAGATATAGGGCGGTAGTTGGAGACAGTTGTGGTTTCGAGGGAGGGTTTTTTGAGGATGGGTGTGATCAAGGCGTGTTTGAAGGCTGAGGGGAAGGTGCCGGTGGTGAGTGATAGGTTGAAAAGATGAGTTAGGGCTGGGATGATAACGGAGGTGCGGTTGGGAATGAGGTGGGATGGGAGTGGGTCGTGGGCGCTGGTGGTGGAGTGTGATTTTGACAGGAGGGAGGAGAGCTGGTCTTCAGTTATGGGGGGAAAGCAGTTGATGGAAGTAGAGGGCAGTGTAGGTGAAAGGGGAGGCTGTGGGGACAGTGGATCAAAGCTGTCTCTGATTCTGTCAATCTTTTCTTTGAAGAAGGAGGCAAAGTCTTCTGCAGAGATAAGGGGAGAGGGAGGGGGAGCAGGCGGGCGGAGTAAGGAATTGAAGGTTTTGAAAAGTTGCTTGGGATTGTGGGACAGGGAGGTTATTAGGGATAAGAAGAAGGTTTGTTTGGCGGTGGTAAGTGCAGTCTTGAAGGCGATGAGGGACTGTTTGAACAGCGCAAAATGCTCAGTGGAACCTGATTTTTTCCATCGCCTCTCGGCGACTCTGCATGCCCGTCTCAGGTCTTTAGTGAGGGTGGTGTGCCAGGGTTGCCTATTAGTGCGTGGAGCGTGGTGTGTGAGGGGGCGGCTAATACGAGTGCCTTGGTTAATGTGGTGTTGTAGAGCAGTGTTTCCCAACGCCAGTCCTCAAGGCACACCAACAGGTCATGTTTTCAGGACTTTCTTAGGATTGCATAGGTGATAATTTAATCACTTGCACAGGGGATAATTCCATCATCTGTCTAATGATAAGGAAATCCTGAAAACATGACCTGTTGGTGTGCCTTGAGGACTGGAGTTGGGAAACACTGTTGTAGAGGGTGGTGGCAGTGTCTGTGTCACATATAGATGTTATGTTGGTGAGAGGGAGGAGGGATTCTGAGAGTGAGTGTAGATCAATGTGTTTTAGGTTTCTGCGGGGATGATCAAATAGCCATGGGTGTGCGAAGCAGTCAGATGAGCACTGCAGGTGAATGGATTTCTAATCTGGATGTTTAATGCATAGAAATTCTGTTGTTAGATGGTATATTAGAAGTTAATATGTACTGATACTGTTATCATATAATGCATGCAGGGTAAACACAGCATGTATACTTTTGCTTCTCTCTTTGCTGCTTGAAAGAATAGGCGCTGTGCTCCGGCTCTGTCTGCGGTGTACATCTATTCACACTGATAATAAAGCAATGTTCTACTACTTTCAGATTTTTCAGTACAATATAAAAATTCATTGAAATACAGGAGGGAGGTCTATTTCTGCCGGCAGTCAAAAATAATAGATCCAGTCTTCTGCTTTTCATTCACAATATAGAACATCAGAGCATGTAGATACGGTGAATGGTAGAAAAAAATCCTTGCACATTTATAGGTTTACACTAACTCAGTGATGGCGAACCTTTCTAAGGCCGAGTGCCCAAACTGCAGCCTAAAACAAAATTATTTATGGCGAAGTGCCAACACGATAATATAACCTAAATTACAGCAGGAGTGGTAATCACAAGCGCTGCACAGGGGGGAGAGCTAGCAGATGCTAACTCTCTTCCCTGTGCAGTGCTTGTAGTCCTCAAACATTGATGATCAGTTCAATTATTTTAACAATTAATTGATTTTAAACTTACCTTTGCAGTCTTCTCTTCTCTTCGGCAGTGGTCAGACAGCTCATGTGTACTGGACATTGAAGCTGAGCCGCTGCAACTGCCCTTTCTAGACACAGCAGGTGGACTGATCTGTATGGAAAAAATGCAGAATATTAGACAGATAGGAGATAGATTTTATCATGGAATACAAGCAGATTTCATACTGAAATCATGGTCCTCATCTTGTAGTAATATCTCCATTATGACCCTCTCCTTGCAGTAATGTGTCCCATCCTGACCCTCTCCTTGTAGCTATGTGCTCCATCCTGACCCTCTCCGTGTAGTAATGTTTCCCATCTTGACCTTCCCAATGTAGTTATGTGCTCCATCCTGTCCTTCCCCTTCTAGCTATGTGCTCCATCCTGACCCTTTCCTTCTAGTTACGGGCTCCATCCTGATCCTCTCCTTGTAGTAATGTGCTCCATCCTGACCCTCTCCTTGTAGTAATATGCTCCATTCTGATCATCTCCTTCTAGTAATGTGTCCTATCCTGACTCTCTCATTCTAGTAATGTCCCCATCCTGACCCTCTCCTTGTAGTTACGTGCTCCATCCTGACCCTCTCCTTGTAGTTATGTGCTCCATCCTGACCACCTCCTTCTACCTATGTTCTCCATCCTGATCCTCTCCTTCTAGCTTTTTGCTCCATTCTGATCCTCTCCTAGCTATATGAGCCATCCTGACCCTCTCCTTGCAGTTGTGCTCCATCCTGACCCTCTCCTGGCAATAATGTTCCTATCCTGACCCCCTTCTTGTAGTAATGTCTTCATCCTTATCCCCTTGTAGTATGCCCATCCTTGTCCCCTTCGGTAATGTCCCATCCTTGTCCCCTTGTGGTAATGTCTCTATCCTGCCCCATCATGTAGTAATGCCCCATCCTGCAGTAATGTGTCTCATCCTTGTCCCATGTAGTAATATGCCCCATCCAGCAGTAATGTGCCCCATCCTTGTCCCTTGGTATTATTGCACCACCCTTGTCCCCATCACATAGTAATATGCCCCAACTTGCCCCCTGGTAGTATTGCTCTATTCTTGCCTCCATTACATAGTAATCTGCCCCATCCTTGTCCCCATCACATAATAATATGCCCCATCAGCCTCATCACATAATAATATGTCCCATCAGCCCGTCACATAATAATATGCCCCATCCTGCCATCACATAACAATATGCCCCATTCTGCCCCCTGTTAGTATTGCCCCATCCTGCCCCATCACATAACAATATGCCCTATCCTGCCCCATAACATAATAATATGCCCCATCCTGCCCCCTATTAGTATTGCCCCATCCATCCATCATCCTCTTAGTATTGCCCCATTCATCCTGCCTCCTCTTCGTATTGCCCCATCCATCCATCCTCCTCCTAGTATTGCCCATCCATCCATCTATCCTCTTAGTATTGCCCCATCCATCCATCCTCCCCTCCAGGTATTGCCCCATCCTCCTCCTCCTAGTATTGCCCATCCTCCTCCTCCTGTATTGCCCCATCATCCTCCTCCTTGTATTGCCCCATCATCCTCCTCCTTAGTATTGCCCCATCATCCTCCTCCTTGTATTGCCCCATCATCCTCCTCCTCCAGGTATTGCCCCATCATCCTCCTCCTCCAGGTATTCCCCATCATCCTCCTCCTCCAGGTATTGCCCCATCATCCTCCTCCTCCAGGTATTGCCCCATCATCCTCCTCCTCCAGGTATTGCCCCATCATCCTCCTCCTCCAGGTATTGCCCCATCATCCTCTCCTCCTAGTATTGCCCCATCATCCTCCTCCTTGTATTGCCCCATCCTCCTCCTCCTCCAGGTATTGCCCCATCATCCTCCTCCTCCAGGTATTGCCCCATCATCCTCCTCCTCCAGGTATTGCCCCATCATTCTCCTCCTCCAGGTATTGCCCCATCCTCCTCCTCCTTGTATTGCCCCATCCTCCTTCTCCTCCGTATTGCCTTCCTCCTCCCCAGGTATTGCCCCATCATCCTCCTCCTTGTATGGCCCCATCCTCCTCCTCCTTGTATTGCCCCATCCTCCTCCTCCTTGTATGGCCCCATCCTGGCTGCTGGTAAAAAAAAAAACTTTCATACTCACCTTTCTTCCTTCACCGCTGCTGCAGCTTGCATCCTGTCTCCAGTGCTGAGGGCGGTCACGTGATGCCGGGCGTGTCACGTGACCACTGTCACATGACGCTGGCCGGGAGGGCGGGTCTAAAAGTGTCTGAGAGAGGAGAAATGTCTTCGCTGCTCAGACACAGCTTTGATCTGCCGTCGGCACACGCCGGCAGATCATAGCGGCAGTGTGGTGGCGGCTCTGCGTGCCATCCCTGGCACGCGTGCCATAGGTTCGCCATCACTGCACTAACTCTTTACATCCTGAATTTTTCTAGATTGAAGGAACAGTATTACTATAAGTACAAGCAAAGTTAAATACTGATACTCAATGGTACTTTCAATTATAAAATATATGTTTGATTCTAAAACCCCTTCAAAATCTAAGACGCAATAGCGAGTATTACATCAGCGACGTTATAGTGCGTCTTACATCAGATCTCCACATGTAAAGTGGGCTGAGGAGCTAACCCATACCCACCCAGCATCCTTAATCCTTATCCCAGGTAAAAACAAAAAGTAAAAAAAATAAGCATATTTGGAATCACCATGTCCAAAAAAGTCCTGTCTCTCAAATCAATCCTTATAGTAAAGGCTGTAAAAAGAAACATTGAATCTTGGTTTTTGATCACTTACTTACAGACTGTCTAGCTCTAAATGCAAAAATTGCAATCAAAATTGGTCAAAATGTCATATGTATCCCAAAAATGTCAGATCACTCTACAGAAAACCAGCCCTCATCCAGCTTGATAAGTGGACAAAAAAATTTACAAGTACTGAAAAATGATAACACAAAAAAGAAATTTTTGTAAAAAGTTTTTTTTTTTTTTACAATTTTCGTATTTTCTTTCACCACTTACCATATTTATAATATGCACTGAATTATAAAACACACCCCAAATTTGGTGAAGGAAAAGAGTATAAAATCATTTATAATGTTAAATGGGGTCCATCTTAAAATCCCTATATATGTTCCCCTCATCCTGGTGGTATATATATATATATCCCATCCTGGTACATTGCTACATAGCACCCCCCATCCTGATACATGGTCCCCCATCCTGGGATACAGCCCCCCATACTGGGTATGGCCCCCTTATCCTGCATATGCCCTCCCTATCCTAGATATTGGCCCCCCATCCTGCATATGCCCTTCCATTATGGATATGGGTCTTCCATCCTGGATATGGCCCCCTTATTCTGGTACATGGCCCTTCTTCCTGCATTTGCCCCCTCATCCTGCATATAGCCCCCCAATCTTGCATATGCCCCCCACATCCTGAATATGGGCCCCCATCCTGGATATGACCCCCTTATCCTGGTTATGCCCCCCTTATCTTGGTTATGGTCCACCATCCTGCATATACCCTCCATCCTGGATATAGGCCTTCCAACCTGGATATGGCCCCCTTATCCTGGTACATGGCCCCCATCATGCATATGGCCCTTATCCTGCATATGCCCCCTCCATCCTGCATATGGGCCCCCCATCCTTGTTTGATGCTCTCACACACAGTTTCATGCCCCTGTGCAACCCACACATGCAGTATGTTGCCTTCCACAGTACATTCTGCCATAGTCACCCCATAAAGTATGATGCCACCTAAAATCTGCATTACAGTATAATGCCCCCCAGTGTACTTTGCACCTTAATGTGACCCCGGTGTCTTGCACACAGTATGAAGCCCTCAACACAGCATCTGACTCACCTATGAGCCACATTTCTCTGCTGAGCTGATCTCTGTTGCCAATCACGTGACCTGAAAATATCATGTGACCTCAAAGTTAGTCTAAATGAAGCTTGAAGTTGAAGTTAATAACTAATTGTACTATGCTCAATCATTGTATTCCATTGTTTCTGTGTCCTATAGACTTAGACATATTGATCAGCAAAGGGGCTACAACAATGTTTTGCCCTTTTGACTTTTAGGCTCCAGATCTCATTGTTCTCTACAGCTTTGAGTGTGAGACTACCTTCATTTTATAGACAATCATCTTAGTAATCTCATACATATATTTGACTTGCAACTATTTAGCACATTATTGGTTATTCAGATTCTTATCAGGTCACTCCATTGTTACTGTTTTGCTCCTTAAAATCTAAACTTACACTTTTATTAATTTGTTAGTATTTTCTAAATCCATCTTTGGCTTTCAAAATTCCCTGAATCCTTTTATTCATGCATTTCATCTAATTCAAACATGTCGTGATTGAAATCTGATCCCAAATCTCATAGGGGCCTTTCACACTTACGTTTATTTCCTGATTTTGAAGAGCAGGAAAAACCCCGATTCTTACTGTATTTTGCCCATTCACTTTAATTTGGTAAGGTAGAATCTTGTTGCTTCATGTTTTCTCCTGAAATCATGGGCAAAAAAAATAAATCCTGTAAGAATCAGGTTTTTTCCTGATCTTCCACATAAGGTTAAAACCGCAAGTGTGAAAGGCCCCTTATACACGTTCCCAATGTTAGAAAAAAAAAAACTAAGGAGAACCAGGCACTGACCAATAGCAATTTGCGGTGCTTGTTCAAAAAGGTGGCGTCATCCTCTAGTGGTACTCAGCTGAGAAACTTGACAGTCCATGTATAAACAATTAAGTAGGCAGAAAGCGGCACTCACTGGGACGTGGTTGCAGTTGAGGCTGTTTTATTGTGAATCCATGGGGTTACAGTGCAGGGAGGGGGGTGGCAGGACTATAGTCACCGTTTTTCGCTTAGTCGCGCTTCCAAGGGTCCTGAGAAGTGTGGTTCTCAGGACCCGTGGAAGCGCTACTAAACACGAAACGGTGACCGTAGTCCTGCAATCCCCCTCCCTGCACTGTAACCCCATGGATTCACAATAAAACAGCCTCAACTGCAACCACATCCAAGTGAGTGCCACTTTCTGCCTACTCATTGTTCCCAATGTTAGTATATCTAACGGATATGCCATATGTATTTAGCATGAGAATGCTTGAATGACTTTAGTAATGTTCAAGTGCACCAGTTTGTTTTCTTCTGCAACCCAATTTTATGTGGTGGAAATCATAAATTTGATTTTAGTAGTTAATGTTCACAGTCTGTATGTCCTCTTCTTTCTGTTTCTTTAAGCATGAAAACCCCTGAGATTGGTGCAGATCTGTTATAGACCATTGCTGTAACACTATGTAATGTTAGAACATATGATGCAGGTGTTTTCCCTCTAGCACTTAATTTTCTGTGCAGAAATATTAAAATTGAACTTTTTGGAAGTTTTGAAAACATTTATGTACATAATATTTACATAGAGTGGCACAATAAAAAGCAAGACTCCAGGGTGGTTGTGGTTGTCCAGGTTGTGACTCCAGGGTGGTCTTGATTTTGCTTTTTATTTGACCACTCTCTGTAAATATTATGTTGACAAAACTTTTTAAAAGTAACATTTTTATAATTCTGCACAAAAATTGAGTGCTAAAGGTAACATGTCTTCATTATGGTATGTTCAGACATATTTAGTACTGGCTAATCTGTGCTGCTTCTGTCCACACCCTTATAACAGTGAGTGCACACTATAAGGAGTAGCAGCCTTTTGGATGCAGCATGTTTTCACTTCGTCCATAACACTTTATAGAAATCCTATGCCCACAAATTTTTTTAATGCTGTGAAAACTGACATGCAGTGCAGATTTCTGAGTCACAGCATATCAATTTATTCTTGTGGAGATGCTAGTGTTCTCAGCGGGAGAACACAGCAAAAATACACTGCATCAGTAATTATGATCATATGCACGGATAGTGCTTTCTACTACTCAGGACATTAGCATTTCAGCAAGATTAATTACCAGACATCTGGAATTTAGGCAATCCTGATTGTGTGCCCTCACCCTTAACCCCTCCACGGGATTCCATACAGAACTGCAGCAGATACTTGTATCAAAGGCAGATCTAAGTTTTCTGACACCTGGAGCAAGAGTTCCATTTGCTCCCTTCCCTGCTAAAGTGATTGTTCTTACTGACAATCATATGCCAACTAGCTACCCTTCCTAATTCTGTCTTTGTTAAGTGAAAAACTACAGCCCTTGTTTCTTTGAGAGCATCAGTAAAAAAAAGCTACATGTCATGTGACCATAAGTATGAAAAACACACTGCAGACTGGAGGCAAGAGGGGACTGTCATGTGAGTGCAAGTATGTGATTTGCACACTTTTGGCCAAGTTCCAACTAGATGTGTCCAGCCTTGCTCCATTCACTTGTAATGAGTGAGGCCAAGTGACTACTTGTATGTAAATAACAAACTTGGAGTTTCAAGACCTCCCGCTCTCACTGCCACCGCCCAGGAATCCGGGACAGCTTGCAATGTGCATACTGTGAAAATTCAGAAGTCTGCAGTATGTGACTGCAGACTTTATCACAAATTTGGACAACCACTTTAATGCTCCTATCATAAATAAAAACATGGTAACCCTTAGCTTGTCAGACAGCACAACACTTTATTAACATAACCATGTATCAAGTAATCTTACAAGTTATGTATTGTTGTGTGTGTACAGGATCAGAACAAATAACAGCACAAGAATATATCACCAGCAGTACAAAAAATATCACGAAAACTCCCATCAGTACAGAAGCACAACATCGCCATCCTCATCAGTAGAGAAATACATCACTAGAGCCTTCAGCAGAACATAAATAAATCACTAGAGACCGCAGCATTAGAGAAACACAGCATCACAACCCCCATGAGTACTGAGATTCATCATTAGAACCCCATTAGTACAAAAATAATCACAAGAGCAACAATCAGTAAACACATCACCAGAACCATTACAATACAATAACTTTTTAAAAGCCAGTTTCAGGACATGCAGGCCTTGTCCACATGTTTGTGTATCGTGGTATCCAGTTTCTATACTGCAGGCTGCCTAGTGTCTGCTTATCCATAGCGTGCAGGGAAACGCTGCTAGCAGAAACGCTAAATACTGACAGCGCAGGTGTGTGGACAAGGCCCCGGAGCATAAGTGTGACCTGGAGAGTCTGAAGAATGGTGAGGTCACTGAGAAGCAGATCAGAACAGTGGTGGATCCCATGGACATCAGCGGTGGGTGAGTATAATAACACACTCACTCTACACTACATGCACATACACACACATTTAATGAAAAAAATCCTCATGGCAGTTTTATTTCAGTTTTTGGTTTAAGTTTATTCATATTTATCAACTTTAATTGTATGTGTATGTTGTGTTATGTTTTCAAGTATTGTATTTCAACCCAATTACCTTTATAACGGAAAATGATAAACTACCAATAGACAGCTGTAATAGTGAGTTTTATCATATGTGCACTGTTAAGATATATTTCTTCCTTGACATTTCCAAATTATTAAATGGATATTGTGAAATTCCCCTTTGAGCCTTCACTAGTCATTGAGTTTTCTTCTCCTGACTTGAGTAACACAGGGATTCTTCAGTGTTTACAACAACCATGAAATATTTCTGAAGCACGGGGGAGATCAAAATCATTCATCTATGCTGTTAGTCTTCCATATAGTATACATGATAAAAACATGAAAATCTACAACTGCAGTGGCAGCTTCAGTGCACCCGTCTCTCACTGTTAGTGGGAATGACATATCTGTAACTTCTATAGTGATTGCTTAGTACTAAAAAGTCCATTATTCACTTTACGTTTCATTGTAAGATCAACTATTTTGCTAATAAAAAGCCTCTAAAACTATTTGTTATCATTATGGGCCATAAATGTTCTTGCAGTAAGTGAGCATATTCTGACCTTTATTTCGAAGATTTGTTTGAAGGGAACCTGTGATGTTGTACATGTAGTCCGAGCTGTGGATGGCATGATATAGAGGAGAATGCTGAGCAGAATGACATATGCAGTGCTCTGCATTAATGAGGTCACCCCTTTTTAAATGTAAGATTTTAATCAATATCTTAATGAACACAAGAACAATTTTCAAAATGTTGTCAAAACTGAGTTTCATAGAGCATTTTTTAACCCATCACATCAAAGTAAAGTTAATACTGCAGCACTCCAGCTCCAGGACCGGTTGAATAGCCAGGCAGCTCGAAACAGTCTGTAGCCCCATACACTACACCTGTCCCTGATGTTTTTGAGCGTTGAAAAATAAAGGTGAACCTTTTTTAAAGAGCCAGAGTGCTGCAGTATTTTCTTCATTTCTGAATGACTACCGATACAAAGTGTAAAGAATAGGAACTCCATCAGATCCGAGAAGTCTTCTCTGCTAAGTAGTGCTGGGGCCATATTTCTTATTTCTTGTCAAAGTAAAGTTAATAATATATGTTCATTACAAAATCTTTCAGTTTTAACCAAGTTAGTTCTTGCGAAAATTAAATACACCCCGCATCAAGAACTGCTATATCTAGCATTTTGTTTGACCTCAATGAGTTTTAAGTACAGCACCAAATCTTCTAGGCATAGAAGGAACAACTTGGCAACATAGTGCAACATCTGTGTTGTGCCATTCATCAAATATGACCTGTCTTTTTTTAAAGCCTGGATGCTGGATTTACAGTAATATTCAGTTTTTCTCTTCTGACTTCACCATT
>JARQOC010000005.1:451082191-451108383 GCA_033576535.1 Allobates femoralis | reverse complement strand
CCCTTTATTAGTCCTTCCCTTTTCTGTTACCCTTTTCTGGGTTAGAGTGTTTACGACCATAACATTATAGTCTGCCTTCAGTGTGTTTTTAAATCAGCATGGATCTGATTAACAAATTGGCTGCACAATTTAAAACATTATTCTTGGAGCTTGCGGATATCAACCATCAATAAATGCTTGCATGTTTGACTTCTCCAAATGTCTCGGGCCAATAAAACATCACAATTAAACTCATATTAACCCCTTAAGGACCGAGTCACTTTGCAGCTTAATGACCGGACCATTTTTTGTAATTCTGACCACTCTCCCTTTATGAGGTAATAACTCTGGAACGCTTCAACGGATCCTAGCGATTATGAGATTGTTTTTTCGTGACATATTGGGCTTCATGTTAGTATTAAATTTAGGTCGATAATTTTTGCGTTTATTTGTGAAAAAATAAAAAATTTGGCAAAAATTTTGAAAATTTAGCAATTTTCAAATTTTTAATTTTTATTCTGCTAAACCAGAGCGTTATGTGACACAAAATAGTTAATAAATCACATTTCCCACATGTCTACTTCACATCAGCACAATTTTGGAAGAAAAAAAAAAAATTTGGTAGGACGTTATAAGGGTTCAAAGTTCATCAGCAATTATTCATTTTTCCAGCAAAATTTACAAAACCATTTTTTTAGTGACCACATCACAATTGAAGTCCCTTTGAGGGGTGTACATGACAGAAAACGCCCAAAAGTGACACCATTCCAAAAACTGCACCCCTCAAGCTACTCAAAACTATATTCAAGAAGATTATTAACCCTTCAGGTGCTTCACAGGAACTAAAATAAAGTTGAAGGAAAAAATGGACATTTTAATTTTTGTAACAAAAATGTTCTTTTAGCCTCAATTTTTTCATTTTCACATGGGCAACAGGATAAAATGCATCCTAAAATTTGTTGGGCAATTTCTCCTGAGTACACCGATACCTCATATGTGGTCATAAACCACTGTTTGGGCGCACGGCAGGACTGAGAAGGGAAGGAGCGCAATTTGAATTTTAGAGCCAATTTTCCGTTCAAAAAGTGAAATGGCGCTCCTTCACTTCTGAGCCTTGCCGTGCGCCCAAACATTGGTTTATGACCACATATGAGGTATCGGTGTACTCAGGAGAAATTGCCCAACAAATTTTGGGATGTATTTTATCCCTTTGCCCATGTGAAACTAAAAAAATGTAGGCAAAAAGAAATTTTTTGTGAAAAAAAAGTGTTTTTTTTAATTTTTATGGATGAATTTGTGAAGCATCTGGGGTTCAAAGTGCTCACTATGCATCTAGATACCTTCCTTAGGGGGTCTAGTTTCCAAAATGGGGTCATTTGTGGGGGAGCTCCAATGTGGAGACACACGGGGACCCTCCATACGCGACATGGTGTCCGCTAACAATTTGAATGGAAAATGAGCTCAAGTTGTTAGCGGACATCATGTCGCGTTTGGAGGGTCCCTGTGTATCTCCACATTGGAGCTCCCCCACAAGTGACCCCATTTTGGAAACTAGACCCCCCAAGGAACGTATCTAGATGCATAGTGAGCACTTTGAACCCCAAATGCTTCAGAGATTCATCCGTAAAAATGAAAAAGCACTTTTCTCCTTCGCCTCATTGGGGGACACAGACCGTGGGTGTTATGCTGCTGTCCACTAGGAGGCGACACTAGGCAGAATCTGCAAAAGAGTTAGTGACTCCTCCTATGCAGTTATACACCCTGGAGCAGGAAGTGCTTCTCCAGTTTTTGCTTAGTGTCTGTAAGGAGGCACACGTTCTTACTATTTCTTTATTATTTTACTTTGAAGCTGCATTTTTACTTTTGAAGGGACATGTCGACCACAGATACCTCCCCAGACTCCATAGTTGAGCCTCTGGGTTGAGCTATTTTGTCAGATAAGGGCTATTCCTTCCTCGGCCCTCCACTGTTGGAGGTGCAGGGTTAAAGTGATTTCCAGACCTGCCGGTTCTGAGGCCGGCATTCCTCCCCAGTCCCCACTGATGGGGCTCTGGGTCGCAGAAATGCCCCATGTCCCCACCGCAAGCAGCAAGACACTCGGAAACAAAAACCGGCAAACACAAGGGGGCCCCGATCCTCGGCTCCCATGGGAAAATGGAGACAACATGACGGCACCAGGTAACATCTGGGTTGCAGTATTGGGGCCCATGGGATCTACAGATGCCCTCCCCATTCCCCCTGGCTGGGAACTTGGGTTGAGTCACCAGCCTGAGGTGCCTTCCATAGCACTGTCTGGTACATGGCAATTCCCTCGGCTGCAGGGTCCCCCAAGGCTGCTCACAGCCTCTGCTACCCAGTCCCCCTGGGTTCTCCTGATGGGGGCTACCACCTGCTGCAACATCTCCCCCTCACTCCAGGAGATCAGCTTTGCTGCTCTCTCCTGAGGGGGCCCATACTGTGGGCAGGAGCACCAGTTTTTTCTGGGCGCCTTACAGAGCCAGCACAGTACCTGGACCTCAGGAGACCCAGTCCCCTGGGTTCTCCTGATGGGGGCTGCCACCCTGCTCCAGGAGATCAGCCTTCACTGCTCTCTCCTGAAGGGGCCCATACTGTGAGCAGGAGCACCAGTTTTTCTGGGCTCCTTACAGAGCCAGAACAGTACCTGGACTATAGGAGACCCAGTTCTCCTGATGGGGGTTGCCACCCTCTCCTCCACTTCCAGGAGACCCAGTCCTCTGGGTTCTTCTGATGGAGGGGCTGCCTGTGCCAGCGCTCATGTGGCCACAGCCCCTGGGGTTCAGCCGGGTCCAAATCCGTTCCGGTCCCGGACTGGACCTCCGCGCCGGCCTGCGATCATTTGCGGCCTCTATTTTTACTTGAGGCCGCGGCTTCGGCCTAGCGCGGAGCCACCGCCTCTTTTCCCGCCCCCAGCCCGCCTCCTGGATGATTAAAATGACGCGGATAGCATCATGGAGGGGGCGGACTGGAGCTGCACAGGGGGCAGGACGGCTATTCCTGGCGCCTCTCGCTCATTGCGAGATTTCATGCGCGCCTTTTTGGCCACAGACCCTCCCCCCCTCTGCCTATACTAGCCCTGAGCTGCAACTAGAGCACTCAGGGAGTTGTACTGGGGATTAGGAGCATAGGGTGCTGAGGTTAGGGAGCCCTGATACAGAACAGGAGCCCCTTAACTTCAGTAAAGACTTCCCTACAGCACCCACACGAGCAGTGGCGGCCATTATAATACATGAGGTGGCTCAGTGGGCTAATGCATATATAAACGTAAAGTTTTCACTATGCACACACTGTACAGCGGAGCCGAGCAGGGCTTCCTCCCTGCTGCAGCTCCACACGCTTCTCCCCTGCGGCACATGATAACCAGGGGCTCTGTGGTCTTCCCCCCTACTACATACCCCCCTTCCCTCCTCCTTAGCTCCGCACAGTACAGCTGGGGCCAGGTGCCCTCAGTGGCTATTACATGATGACACAACAGCAGCAGGTGCCAGGATCTGGGGCACGGCAGGCCCCACCCTACCCCCCTGCTGCATCTATCAGGTAGTCGGTGCCTAATGGGTTCAGCAGTGTTTCCGCTGCAGCCCTCAAGACACATGCCTTGCAGCTGCGGCCCAGCATCAAGAAACGCAGCGGCGCTCCCTCCTTACTGCAACTCTCAGGGCACACAGAGGTACTTCCTCCCTGCTGCAGTTTCCTAAGAAACAGCTTGGCAACCGTCAATGGGCTACAGCCTCAAATAGATCCCCTTTGCGAGAACTAGGTTGTGGTGGAATTACGACTTTAACTCGCAGGTTTCTCCTGGGCCCTCTATTGTTGGAGAGCCCAGTTGCAGTTGATGTAACCTACAATTACCTGACAACTGCAAGGGTCCCAGGACCGTCTGCCAATCCTTTCCAAATCCACAGCTGGAGCCCTGGTTGGCGGTGATGACAGTCGAGTCTCACAAGACGCAGGATAAAACACCGTGATCCGCAACTGCACAAGTAATTTAGCTACGGGTCTCTGGAAGCTAAGACTATAGCATACTCCGTCCTCAGCTCCCCACTGTTGGAGGCGCTGGGTCGTAGCCGAGCTTGCTATATGCCATAGTCCTTCCTCGACTCCCCACTGTTGGGGACTCGGGTTGAAGCTGCGACGGCCCAAGGCCTGGCCGGCCTCCGTCCCCAGACTACAAAGATGAAACTCTGGAGTACTAGCCCTGTTGCCAATCTCTTCACTATACCGATATTAGGTATTTGGGTTGAGATAACACGTGCAAGCACTCTGCGCAGCCCGCTTCAAAGCGGGACCTCGCAGACCCCCGACCACATTAACCCAATGAATGGGCCCTTCTGGACCCCGTATGACCGTGGCTCGAACCTTCTTCCACGCCATCTGTCCCTTCTCGACTCAGGAGTCAATAAGAGAATACTCATGGTGGGATAGCGCTCGCTGTGTGCACCGCAGGACACCGGCGACTGAACTATTGTGGGCGCAGTCTCCGGTTTCGGCCAGCGCCGCTCCTGACTTCCGGCTCCCTCCGGACCTCCGTGCCGGGCCTCTGCCGTTCCCGGACCCCGCGTTTTACACGAGGTTTTGGCCTAGCCGTGACTTCACTGGCTTATCCGCCAGTAACACCGCCTGACGTCGGAGTCTCCGAAGCGTCAGCACAGGGGGTGGGGCGAGGCTTAAAAGGGCTGAAGTGCAAACAATACAATGTTTTTTCCCAGCCTGAAGTTGGCAATGTCCATACTGCATTTCAGAAGTCTCCTATATCTGGATGACTCCCTTATCAATGCATGACTTTCAAGTACTGCGATCACAGTGGCATTTGCACCGTGCTCGTTAAGAAGACTCTGTGGGATCGACCTCCACAGGTCTACCGCAATTCCAAGGCACATGCTGCAGCACAGCACACACATTCCAGGAGTCCCAGCTCCACTGCTTACTCCTGACGGCCGCATGCTGCAGCATCACATATGGAGTCTCAGCCGTATTGGACGCACAGCATCGCATGCACACCGCGGGCTTTAGATGCAACACATCCAACAGCTCTAGTCTAATTTCCCTAGACAAGTCACAGATTCTTCGTCTTGGGATCCACAGCCTCCGTCAGAGGTCTCCTCAATCCTTCACAGCTGCCATAAGAGTCCTAGACAGCATAGTGGCAGCTTGGGAGTCAGTTCCATTGGATCAGCTACATCGCCGGCCTTTGCAATTCTCCATGCTCAGGCGTTACACGAGAACAGGATGGGGTGCGATGTACCCCCATCACAATGCACATGGCAGTAGTCTTACCCTGTCTTGATGATGCCCCTCAATCTACGAACATTCGTGCAGTATCTCTGGTACTGAAATCATTCAGTCACCTTCTAGTATTCGGACATGTCAGGATACAGTCAGACAATGCCATAGCTGTGGCATATGTCAACCACCAGGGTGGAACCCGCAGTCTCTAAGAGATGACAAGTTCGCCACATCTTTCACTAGGTGGAATCCTGAAACACTGTACTGCCAGTTCTCATACCAGGTGTACTCATCTGGGAGGCGGATTTCCTAATCCTCAAAGGGATGGACTCAGGGAACTGGCCCCTTCATCTAGAGGTCCTCCGTCGAAAGGCCAACGCCAGGAAACCACAGATATGGACCTGTCGGACTCACGCCTCAATGCCACGGTCCCGGCTGTCCTAGCCTGGTCTCAGGATACACAGTCAGTGGGACAGACGCACTAGTCCAAGCATGGACCGGTATCTGTATCTCCTATATTCTTACCCCACTAACAGATTGTCTGGAATATCAAACGAGAATGTCGCCGGATCATCTTCGTGGTCTCAGACTGACCCACACGCTCTTGGTGCGCAGACTCGTCCAATTTATAGTAGCAGTACCAGGACGTCTAACAGACAGTCCAGACCTGCTCGCTCACGGCCAGTTCTCCCTCAGAATTCCTCACATCCCAGGTTACTAGCGTAACCTTTGAGACCTGGAACTTAACCCAAGAGGTTCGTTTCTCAGGATATTGTAATGTCCGTAGTCGCAGAGAGGACACCAGATTTGGCAGCGATATCCCATCACACATGTGTAATCGTTTTGTTTTTCTTTTTTTGCTTGGGGCACCTCTAGAGGTCATTCCCCTTGGCCCTACTTCATACCAGGGACTCTCCGTTTTCTTCCACTCAGACCTAGACTCAGGTTTGTCCTTAGGATCTCTCACACAGCAAGTTTGGTCAGCTGTTTTTCACTTGCCACCAGACTTCTATGAAATCCTTCCTCGAAAGGTCGACTATTTAAGGTCTCCATACAGCAAGGCTTTCACCCGTGGGGACCTGACCTTGGTCCCCACATCACTACAAGACCCACCTTTTCAGCCTCGATGGGATATTACCTTTGGCATCCTCATCCAAATAGTTGTATGGTTCGGTGGCATTTATTTGTCTCTGCAGAAGTATCGGTACTTGCAGCGGTCTCACGTAATCCATCCTTTTCTAGTCTTCCATCTGGACAAGATTGTCCTATGGCTGGTTCCATTCTTCTTCTAAGGTAGGTTTACTCCTTCCACCTACATGGAGATATCCCTCTGCCATCGCTTCGCCCGACTCCAGTCCGCTCGGTCGCGAAGGATCTACATATGCGGGACCTTGTCAGGCCCCTACGCGTCTAGGTATCCAAGACAGTGCCCATCCAAGAGGTCAGATTCTCCCTTATACTTCTTCCAATTGGCAGAAATTAAGACACGTCAGCCTCTAAGGCTCCTCTAACCAGTTGGTTTTCTCTAACCATCCAAGACGCTTATACGATCGAAAACTTATCCCTTCTGGCAGGTCACGGCACATTCTACTACGCCCGTGGAAGCCGCCTAGACAGTTCGGTAACAGGTATCGGCGCAACGAGTGTATAGGCAGCCAAACGGTCAGCCTACACTCATACCCAAGCCACTATCGTGCCTGCACTCAGTCCTCGAAAATCGCAGATCTGGGTGCACGTGCCCTCCAGGCGGCAGCAGCCCGCCTGTCGGTACATTGTTCTTCACTGACCATGCTCAGTGTTACTAGTTCCATTGTTCTTTCCCACCCAGGGACTGCTTTGGGACGTCCCACGGTCTGTGTCCCCCAATGAGGCGAAGGAGAAAAGGAGATTTTTGTGTACTCACCGTAAAATCCTTTTCTCTTAGCCTCTAAGTGGGGGACACAGCACCCACCCTATTGCCCTTGGGGCTTTTTCTACAGTTCTCACATAGCTTCTCAGCTGTTACATGGTTAACATGTTTTACACATGTTTGCCTATTATAACTCTGTTAACTGTTGACTGTTTACACTTATGCCTGTTTAGCTCCAGGCCTTGTAGTACTGTGAGCCTGTTTAGTTACAGGTCTTGTTATACGGTTATTACTTCATTAACTTCACTGTGCCACATGCGCCTGCTTAGTTACACGCCTTGTGGTACTAGTATTACTCTGCTAACCCTTAACTGTTTACACACGTGCCTGTTTGGTTTCAGGTCTTGTTACACTGTTATTACCTTGTTAACTATATTTGTTTACACAGGTTGCCTGCGTAGACTTCCTGTGTCACTGTTATTATCTGTTAGCTCTCCTACTGCTTTAGCACAAAACTGGAGAAGCACTTCCTGCTCCAGGGTGTATAACTGCATAGGAGGAGTCACTAACTCTTTTGCAGATTCTGCCTAGTGTCGCCTCCTAGTGGACAGCAGCATAACACCCACGGTCTGTGTCCCCCAATTAGAGGCTAAGAGAAAAGGATTTTACGGTGAGTACACAAAAATCTCCTTTTTTTTTCCACTAAAAAATTATTTTTTCATTATTACTGATCAATTTGTGAAGCATCTTGGGGTTCAAAGTGCTCACTATGTACCTAGATATGTTCCTTTGGGGGTCTAGTTTCCAAAATGGGGTCACTTGTGGGGGAGCTCCAATGTGGAGACTTACAGGGACCCTCCAAACGCTACATGGTGTCCGCTAACAATTTGAGCTCATTTTCCATTCAAATTGTTAGCGGACACCATGCCGCGTTTGGATGGTCCCCGTGTGTCTCCACATTGCAGCTCCCCCACAAGTGACCCCATTTTGGAAACTAGACCCCCCAAGGAACGTATCTAGGTGCATAGTGAGCACTTTGAACCCCCAGGTGCTTTACAAATTGATCCGTAAAAATGAAAAAAGAAACTTTTTGTGGAAAAAAAAGTGCTTTTTCATTTTTATGGATGAATTTGTGAAGCATCTGGGGGTTCAAAGTGCTCACTATGCATCTAGATACGTTCCTTCGGGGGTCTAGTTTCCAAAATGGGGTCACTTGTGGGGGAGCTCCAATGTTCAGGCACACAGTTAGGGTCTCTCCATACCCGACATGGTTTCCGCTAACAATTGGAGCTAATTTTCTATTGAAATTGTTAGCGGACACCATGTTGCATATGGAGAACCCGTGTGCCGCCAGCACAAGGGCAACTGGTAGAGTTGGGGTACAGCACCAGAAAATGCCGCCTCTAATGAATGTGCTATTTTCTTGGGTGGCTGTGGGTTTAAATTTGCAGCGCGGGGGACCCACAACATTTGGTTCTCCACGCTGAGGATTCCAGTCAGCCAGCTACCAAGTTGTACATGGCTGGCTACAAAAAATACAGCGAAGCCCATTTTTTTTTATTTCTAGAACTAATTCTAGAAAAAAAAAATGACGTAGGGCTCCGCCATATTTTTGGTCCAGCCAGGTACAACTTGGCAGCTACAGACTGCCAGCAACCCCCAGCTGCCTCGTTGTACCTGGCTGCAACCAAAAATACAGCAAAGCACATTTTTTTTTATTTCTAGAACTAATTCTAGAAAAAAAATGGCATAGGGCTCCGCCATATTTTTGGTCCAGCCAGGTACAACTTGGCAGCTACAGACTGCCAGCAACCTCCAGCTGCCTTGTTGTACCTGGCTGCAACCAAAAATACAGCGAAGCCCATTTTTTTTTATTTCTAGAACTAATTCTAGAAAAAAAAATGACGTAGGGCTCCGCCATATTTTTGGCCCAGCCAGGTACAACTAGGCAGCTGGGGGCTGGAATCCTCAGCATAGAGAGGCCCAAGCGTTCTGGGCCCCCCATGCTGCGAATTGCAGCCCGCAGCCGCCCCAGAAAATGCCGCATTCATTGAAGCGCCATTTTCTGGCGCTGTACCCATGCTCTTCCAGTTGCCCTGGTGCCGGTGGCAAACTGGGTAATAAAGGGGTTAATGCCAGCTTTTTATTGGCAGCTGGCACTAAGCCCGAGATTCATAATATTGGGCCAATGTTAGACCCGCCATTAGGAATCTCTGATAATTAGTCAATAAATACACACAGAGAAAAATATTTTTATTAGAAAAAAAACACAAACAAATTTCGGACTCCATCTTTATTATAAAAAGATCCGACGTAGTCCACAACGAAGGTCCCGCGACGCTCGATCGTTTCCGACGGGATCCCCATGCAGGGGGATGGGGGATCAGGGATCCCCATGCAGGCGGATGGGGGATCAGGGATCCCCATGCAGGGGGATCAGGGATCCCCATGTAGGGGGATGGGGATCAGGGATCCCCATGCAGGGGGATCAGGGATTCCCCTGCAGGGGGATGGGGGATCAGGGATCCCCATGCAGGGGGATGAGGGATCCCCATGCAGGGGGATGGGGGATCAGGGATCCCCATGCAGGGGGATGAGGGATCCCCATGCAGGGGGATGGGGGATCAAGGATCCCATGCAGGGGGATCAGGGATCCCCCTGCAGGGGGATGGGAGATCAGGGATCCCCCTGCAGGGGGATGGGGGATCAGGGATCCCCATGCAGGGGGATGGGGCAGCAGGGATCCCCATGCAGGGGGATGGGGGATCAGGGATCCCCATGCAGGGGGATCAGGGATCCCCTTGCAGGGGGATGGGGGATCAGGGATCCCCATGCAGGGGGATCAGGGATCCCCCTGCAGGGGGATGGGGGATCAGGGATCCCCATGCAGGGGGATCAGGGATCCCCCTGCAGGGGGATGGGGGATCAGGGATCCCCATGCAGGGGGATCAGGGATCCCCCTGCAGGGGGATGGGACATCAGGGATCCCCCTGCAGGGGGATGGGAGATCAGGGATCCCCATGCAGGGGGATGGGAGATCAGGGATCCCCATGCAGGGGGATCAGTGATCCCCCTGCAGGGGGATGGGAGATCAGGGATCCCCATGCAGGGGGATCAGGGATCCCCATGCAGGGGGATGAGGGATCAGGGATCCCCATGCAGGGGGATGAGGGATCCCCATGCAGGGGGATGGGGGATCAGGGATCACCATGCAGGGGGATCAGGGATCACCATGCAGGGGGATCAGGGATCCCCATGCAGGGGGATGGGGGATCAGGGATCCCCATGCAGGGGGATCAGGGATCCCCCTGCAGGGGGATGGGAGATCAGGGATCCCCATGCAGGGGGATCAGGGATCCCCCTGCAGGGGGATGGGAGATCAGGGATCCCCATGCATGGGGATGGGGGATCAGGGATCCCCATGCAGGGGAATCAGGGATCCCCATGCAGGGGGATGGGGGATCAGGGATCCCCATGCAGGGGGATCAGGGATCCCCCTGCAGGGGGATGGGAGATCAGGATCCCCATGCAGGGGGATGGGGGATCAGGGATCCCCATGCAGGGGGATCAGGGATCCCCATGCAGGGGGATGGGGGATCAGGGATCCCCATGCAGGGGGATCAGGGATCTCCCTGCAGGGGGATGGGAGATCAGGGATCCCCATGCAGGGGGATCATGGATCCCCATGCAGGGGGATGGGGGATCAGGGGTCCCCATGCAGGGGGATCAGGGATCCCCATGCAGGGGGATGGGGGATCAGGGATCCCCATGCAGGGGGATGGGGAGGTCATACTCTGCAGACGTCGGTGAGAGGAAGCCGGAGGACGCAGGCAGGAGGACGCAAGCGGGAGGTGGCGGCGGCAGGAGGAGGTGAGTACCGGTCACCTGCAGTGGCGGGGGGCCGTGGACAGCGGGGGGGACCCAGAAACAGCAGGGGACGGGGGATAGTGGGGGGCCCAGAAAAAGCAGGGGACGGGGGATAGCGGGGGGGCCCAGAAAAAGCAGGGGACGGGGGATAGCGGGGGGTCCAGAAACAGCGGGGGACAGGGGGATGAGCCGGGGGGGGGGCAGACACAGCGGGGGACAGGGGTATGAGCGGGGGGGGGGGTAGACACAGTTGGGGGACAGGGGGATGAGCGGGGGGCAGACACAGCAGGGGACAGGGAGATGAGCGGGGGGCAGGCACAGCGGGGGACAGGGGATGAGCAGGGGGGGCAGACACAGTGGGGGTCAGGGGGATGAGGGGGGGTGATGCCCATCAGAGGGCACAAGCAGGGGATGTGTGCAGGAGCCGGGCACAGCTGACAGCCCGGCTCCTGCAGAGATCATGCAGGGAAGTGCTGACATTCAGCACTTTCCTGCGCGATCTTGATGTGATCGGTCGGTCAGATTGACTGACCGATCACATCGCTCTGAGTGTGGGGACCCCTAAAATGGGTCCCCACACCTCTGCCCCTGACCCTCAGCTGTCACTGACAGCTTTTAGAATTGAACTGTCACTGTTCGTTTAGAAGCAGTGACAGTTCAAAGCCATGACGAGTATACTAGTCATGATGCGGGAACTGACATCTTTTCATGACGAGTATACTCGTCATTAGTCGTAAAGGGGTTAAAGTTGCTTTGACGGGGAAAAGAGTAAGTTCTTAAATGTTTTTTCTTTGTGCAAATTATATTTTTGCCTAAGTGCTGAGTCTTCTGGGTCAGAGAGTCAATGAGTGGGCATTGTATTGTCTTTGCTTTCTGGGGATCTAAAGGCTTGGACTTTTTTTGTCTGAGTAATTTCCTGGTGTTTTCTTCTGTTAAAGCATTTTTCCCAGCTCTTGGCCTCATTTATGACAATACTGACAAAGTTGTTGTGGCTAAATGAAAGATCTCTAAGTTGTTTCATTGAGGCCGTCTAGCTGGGGACTACCGGCAGCCGTTAGAGACACATTTATAGGCACTACAGTGGCATCTCCCTCGCTATTAGTTGAAACTAGAGAACCTATGCAAATTATTTCTAGAAATACAAGAAGTACAGAACTCGGAACATCAACTTGTTTTTGTTTATACTGTAGTAGCTTGGGTCACATCGTAGTTCAGTGCTTTAAATATAATAATGAGGTGCTAAAGAGAAATAAAAAAGGAATCGGTAAAATGTAGAGGGGCAGGTTACAAAAATGTCAAATGTCTGAGATTGTGTCTTATACAAGCATCTGTTTTCTTTTCTTACAGGTATCCTTGGAGACTAAGGCTACGGTCACATTTGCGTTGTGACCCTAGCATGACAGAGCCGTTAAAAATGTAGAAATTTCCACTGCAGCGCATAGCTGCCAAGCAATGGAGCCCCATTGTAACCTGCTGTTTACCTTAGCAGCCGGCCACTGCCAACAATGGAGCCCCATAGTAACCCACTGTTCACCTTAGCAGCTGGCCACACACAAAGCTCCAGAATGTGTGCTTCACAACAGCGCACAGGAAACGTGTCCTGAAGTGTTTTCCTGTGCGCTGTTGTAATGCGCACTTCCTGGAGCTTTGTGTGTGGCTGGCTGCTAAGGTAAACAGCGCGTTACTATGGGGCTCCATTGCCTGGCAGCGCATAGCATTAATGCTATGTGCTGGGGTGGAAATTTCTAAGTTTTAAACTGTTCCGTCATGCTAGGGTCACAACACAAATGTGACCCTAGCCTAAGTCTGGTTTTATTTTTACATCAGAAGTTGTGGATTCATGTTGTGTGCTATGCCTTGTATCTAATTGATCATGATTTCTCTGTAAATTGTGGTTATGATTTTTCTTGTCTCAGCCGTCTTATTCATGTTTTGGCAATTGAACTCTCATCTATCACAAAGTCATGTTGATATAAAAGTCAAGAATGTGTGTATGAAAGTAGGAGTGATACATAATGAATCCATATCATTAATGTTTTTTCCTTCTATACCTGCAAAATTAGTATCAGGCCTGCAATGGTAATTAAGCACAATGCTGTAATCAATTAGAGACTCAATAGATTAGATCATTGGGTGTCTCTTGCTTTTCCAGATGTTGAGATGTCTGGCTTCCATAAGCCTCCAGAATTCATTCAGGATTTCTGTCTTCAGCTGATGACACCTGATGAAAACAGATATCTCTGTCGAAATGCATTGAGTAAATTCGTAGATGCAGAGTTTGTGCCAGGGCTAAAGCCTCTTGCCTAACAATATTCTGTCACAGGCCTGGACATACTTGTCCATGGACTTTTTCACTGACGTGAATAACTCTGATAGTGATATAGTCGTGTAGGTGATGATGGACTGGTTTAGCAAAATGGTTCATTTGGTACCACTTAGAGCTTAGCAACTTTGTTCATTTCTCATATCAATCCCAAAAACATTATTTCTAATTGAAGTGCTCAATTTCTGGCTAACGTTTACTCCAGATTGGGTATCAAACTGTCTTTTTCTCAGATTATCATCCTGACACAAATGAGCAAATAGGAAGGATAAATCAAGAGGTAGAGTAGTATTTGAAATATTTTGTCTCCACTAATCAAGAAGACTGGGTGGAGTTTCTGCCTTTTGCTGAGTTTGCACTATGTTACTGTACCTCTATGGCTAGCAGGACCTCACCTGTTTTTGCTGTGGGGGTTTTATTCAGTTTTTTGGAACTTTTCAGGCATATACAGTAGTCTTTCGTACCAGAATAGGAGAGATTTTGTTTCCTGATTAGTTGGGGTCATGAAGGAGGTTGAAATGGGTCTTTTGGTGGCTAGTATAAAGACTCTTGTCTTTAAGGTTGCATATCCAAGCCTTTGCCACATCATGTCAACTCCAGCTCAAATATATTTCCTGGATCCGTATATTCCTTTACCAGGAAACTGCAACTATATTAATGCATGCCCTCATCATCTCCCACCTCTACTAATGCAACCTTCTACTCTCTGGCCTCTCCTCTAGCACTCTTGGCCCCCTTCAATCACTTCTAAACTCTGCTGCCAGACTAATCCATCAGTCTCCCTGCTATTACTCGACCTCTTCTCTCTGTCCAGCCCTTCACTAACTCCCTATTGCCCAGAGACTCCAGTTTACAACCTTAACCACAACTTACAAAGCCATTTGCAAAATGTATTCTCCTTATATCTGTGACTTAGTCTCACAGTACTTACCTGCAGGCTACCTCTGATCCTCACAAGTAATCCTTCTATCATCCCCTCTTATCTCCTATTCCCACAATCACATACAAGATTTCTCCCATGCAAGAATGTAAATTTTGATTTTTTTTTAGGAGCAAAACCATAACAATACAGTGACATGACAAGAATATGCATAACTAATCATATGTATGAAATAGACAAGATGATTGTCTATAAAATGAATGTAGTCTCACACTAAAGATATATTGATTGGTGAGATATCATGCCTAAAAGTCACAAGTTAATAAATTGTTACCATTTTGCTCCTTTGTGTATCTATGAGGGTCTGTATGAATTTGGGTTGCATGGATCCTATTCAGAATTTTCTCCGGATACATCAATTTATCAATCACAGATTAATAATTTGGTAGTTTCATTGAGAAAGTGGAAGTGCAGAATATTTGTGCTTTTGAACAGTGACATGTTTGCTTTTACCTATATGTGCAATTTATAAGAGAGGGGAGAAAGTGCAATAGGGCCTTATCCTTACAACACTGATGTCATGAAAAGGTTTTATCTCACTGCTCACCTGAGTCAGTTGTGTGACCCACAACTGGTATGAAGGCGTAGATATGGCTGCTGCAGGATCCACACTCCACCCACACAGGATTGCCAGAACTGAATACAAAGATGAAAGGACAATGTTTCCTGGATCCACACTGCACATATGGTAAAATAAGATGTGGAAACGACAGTTGTCATTCAATGATGACTTTAATTCCAACACATTTCAGAGTCAAAACCCAGCTACTTCCTCAGTATGAAGGAGCTGAGTTTTGGCTTTGAAACGTGATGGAATTAAAGCCATCATTGAATGACATCTGTGGTTTCTGCATCTTATTTTACCGTATGTGCAGTGCTGATCCAGGAAACACTGTCCTTTCATCTCTGCTTGTACCTATATCACTTGAGCTCCTACTAACTTTAGAAATGAACTTTGCCTTATATGAAATCATTGGTTAATCCAAAACCAGTTGTAACATCCTGAACCATTTAGTAATTAAGTGAGTAATTAAGTTCCCTCTATTAACCCACATAAGCAATTTGAACAAGTATTGGACATCCTTCAAATATGATAGTAGAGAGCATATCTTTGTACTGCACTTAGCAGATTGTCATCTCACTTTAAAGGTCCAGTTAGTTAGACTAATAATTGGGTGGGAAATGAGAATTCAAAGGAAAAGGCTATAAACACCTTAGAAAAGAGCTTGTTCATCAGCAGGTGCATTGGTTTTTAAACAAGCTTGATAATCACCATTCTCGGCATCAGATTGCTCATGTAAACAGGTAATGTCTGTCAGTAACATGATATTCTATGATCATATGATCAAATTAATGATTAATTAACCCATACAATTGAGATCAACCTGTCTCAACAAGCTATTAAACTATCATCAATCGATTTTCATATAGCAATCGTTTAATGGCCACAATCGTGCTGTCTACATTCAGAGTCGATATTGAAAACTACAGTATAATGTCAATAAACCAGTAAACAATCTCCAGTCTATTTGCTACTCATTTTTTTTTTATATATATGTTTATAAGTAAATTGCTCCAAGAGACTGTCATGATTCCTCGGCTCACTGCATCTAGGATGCAATGTGTGCCTGTTTGCTGTAACCCTGGAATCAGGACATGCAGAGCTGTCAGTTTGGTGAGTAACAATTCAGTCGTCCAATCTGCTACTGGTGCCTGCTTAAGTTTCGGTGTGTTGTGTGACAGCTAAATTGTCCAATCAGATTCTGGGAGGTGTTGGGTTTTTCAGATGTTCCTTGTTCCCAGTGATTGTCCTGCTACTTAGCTGAGCAGTGTATCCCAGAACTCTGCTAGTCATAGTATTCTGTTCCATTGTGCTTGTTGGCATGTATTCTGTTTGATTGATCTACTGCTGTCTGACCGTGAAACTTGTATTGATCATTTGTTTGATTTAGCTGCTTTGCTCTTATTTGATACCCTCCAGGGCCATGACCTGACTATAACTTTGTTTATCCCCTTAATCCTTGATGTGCTTTCAAGATACATGGCCATAGAATGCTCGACTATCCTGTCTCTCGACTTGTCGTTAGTGACTAGTATCACAGAGACACTTTGATGCCAAATAGAGATGAGCTAATAATTTATTGCAAATCAATTTAATTCCAAATTTTAACAATTTGCAATTCATTTAGTGTGACTAGCATAAAATGAACGCATTTAATACAATGCATAAAATTCCATCAATCACAAAAGGCACACATCACTTAGAGTCCACCATTGTTATGTGCCATTGATACCATAATATGCTGCTGTTACAGAGATAAGTGCTTAGAGACAACATCACATCTTATTGCAAAATGTTCATATTTTTATACTATGTTATGGTGCTATAGTATTACTATATGCTGCTAACTATCCTGTTTATATATGACATTAATGGCTGTGCTTTTCATATACTGCCAATGTGAGTTCCCCTGTTCTTATGCAGTTATGGCACGACAGGATTATGCTGCTTTAATGTACGTTAGAGGCAATGTAGTGGAGACTTCTTAGTGGTGATCTGCATAGTGGATATTATGTAATGTCTTTCCAGCAATTCTTCATTAAGTTGCCAAGTGTATTAATGGCAATAGAGCTTCAGTGTGGAACGCTGAGTTCGGCGGTCTCCAGGTCTTCTGGCCGGCAGCGAATCTTAAGACCAAAACTCGGGATACTACGGCTGAGTTAGTGACGTCACGTGAACTTGATGCAGGACTACGGGTGCTCCGCAGCAGGCAAAAAACACAATATCCACTATGCGGATCACCACTAAGAAGTCTCCACTACATTGCTTCTAACGTACATTAAAGCAGCATAATCCTGTTGTGCTACAATTGTAAAGGAACAAGGGGACTCACATTGTCAGTATATGAAAAGCACAGCCATTAATGTCATATATCCCTTCTATCAACAAAGTGTGAAACACCAGTACTGATTGTATCAGGTAAAACCTCCTCTTGATGATAATCAATTGTAGTGTTTGGTACATTTGTAGCCAATAGAGATATGGTGTCCCCTGGAAGGGGCTGTACATCTTCAAGTTCTTGGGTATTTAGCGCAGTGAAAGTATATTCATATTTTTCATTGTTACTCCCTGAGATTTTTATACACAGCAAAATAGAATAAGCCACCAATTAGAGAAACTACACAATTAAGGTGTAAGTAAGACACACTAAACACAGAGCTTTTTTTAGGGTTTGTTTGGCTATCTAGTAGACCATATAATGTAACTGATGACTCCCTCTTTTGCCTCGGAGGATGGCATCCTATAAAATGGAATGGCGCCCTGGCTCACCAATGGCTTGCCTTATTGCCTTATTATAGTCCTATGTGTCTCTAGAACTAAAAGCAAAACCCCACAATAGGAGAAAATGCAAAAACAAACATCCTAAAGTGAAAATAAACCCCTACCAAAACAAGAATATGCTAAGAGACAAGCCATCCAAATTGGATTAATTTAAATTATTAACTTCATAGATTGATAACAACATTGTTAGTCAATATAGATAGCCAACAGATCAATATAGTAGTCTGTGCTGTTTACTAAAAAAATGGACAAAGCAACTATAAATTAAGATAATAAAAAAGATTAGTAGAGGTATAAGTCACACGAAGATTTTTGCAAACAGCATTCCAATGTGGGCCATTCCATGTCAAGTGAACCAATGATTATTACCTCTATATTTTTAATTCTTTTGAGATTTTGTTATTTGATAAGAGCATGTCAGACAATGCAAAATGTGAAGAGAAATGAAAAAAAAAAATTTTTTTTTTTTTAAATGATTTTCAAAGTTCGAAAAAAGTGCGAATTTTGGTGTTGCCTGCCTTTACATTTCTCCTCATAGCTCAGGCTAGAAATAAGATAGAGAGACAAAAAAAAACCCCTTCTACTCAGAATTGTACAGGCTTTCACCAGATATGTCACAAGAGGATCTTTGTTACTATTTTACCCATGCGATCACAAACGCAAAATTTTAAAATGCATTTACGAAAAATCGGCATCATTTAAATATTTCAAAAACTGCCCATATGTCTGCTGTGCTCTTAGCCACATCTGTACCAAATTTCAAGTTGGGATCGCGATGGGATCATATTTTACAATATTTTACTATAAATAGCGTCAATGGGTCATTCCATATCAAGTGATCTAAATATGAATTTTTTTTTTTACCTGACGTCTTTAGATTTTTTACATTTTTTTTTCTATATGAAGTACTACTTTAGTTAAGTACAAAAAAAAAGTTTTTAATTTTTTTCTTCATCAGTTAATTTTTTACAGATTTTTTAAGTTTTTAAAAAGTGCGAATGTTGGCCTGGTATGACTTTACATTTTTATTGCAAATCAATTTAATTCCAAATTTTAACAATTTGCAATTCATTTAGTGTGACTAGCATAAAATGAACGCATTTAATACAATGCATAAAATTCCATCAATCACAAAAGGCACACATCACTTAGAGTCCACCATTGTTATGTGCCATTGATACCATAATATGCTGCTGTTACAGAGATAAGTGCTTAGAGACAACATCACATCTTATTGCAAAATGTTCATATTTTTATACTATGTTATGGTGCTATAGTATTACTATATGCTGCTAACTATCCTGTTTTGCTGTGATGTCAATACCAAATGCTGCTAAATACTCTGCTGCCATGCAATTTTATTATGCAGGAAATGCAATGAGTGTGACTATCTTCTTTTTAGAGAGTGGTTATACTGTATTTAATATTGATGGTATGTATAATTATAACCTTATATATGGGTCATTCCATGTCAAGTGATCCAAAAATGAATATTTTTTTTCCCTGACGTCTTCAGATTTTTTTAATTTGTTTTCTATATGAAGTACAACTTTAGTTAATTACAAAAAAAAAGTTTTTAATTTTTTTCTTCATCAGTTAATTTTTTACAGATTTTTTAAGTTTTTAAAAAGTGCGAATGTTGGCCTGGTATGACTTTACATTTTCTATCATATCTCGGGCTAGAAATAAGATAGAGAGACAAAATAAACACCGTTGTACTCAGATTTGGACAGGATTTCACCAGATATGTCACAAGAGGATCTTTGTTAATATTTTACCCATGCGATCACAAACGCAAAATTTTAAAACGCATTTACGAAAAATCGGCATCATTTAAATATTTCAAAAACTGCCCATATGTCTGCTGTGCTCTTAGCCACATCTGTACCAAATTTCAAGTTGGGATCGCGATGGGATCATATTTTAAAATATTTTACTATTAATAGCGTCAATGGGTCATTCCATATCAAGTGATCTAAATATGAATATTTTTTTTTACCTGACGTCTTTTGATTTTTTAATTTTTTTTCTATTTGAGGTACTACTTTAGTGAATTACAAATTAAAAGTTTTTAATTTTTTTCTTCATCAGTTAATTTTTTACAGATATTTAAAGTTTTAAAAAAAAGTGTGAATTTTGGCCTGGTATGGCTTTACATTTTTTTTTTATCTCAGGCTAGAAATAACATAATGAAGCAGGGAAGGCATAATTTTACTCAGAACGGTAACAGCTTTCATGTGATATGTCACAAGACTATATTTTTTTATATTTTGTTTGGGAAAAATCAAATTCAAAATTTTGATGTGCAATTGTGAAATAAATGTTAGTTTGAAAATTGTGAAAAAATGCCTGAGTGTTACTTATGTTCTTGGTTATATTTGTGCAGAGATTCAACTTGGGACCTGTCAAATTTATATATTTTTTTTATTTTATGGTTGTATGAGTTATTACAACTTATTGAATAAAACATTTATATGCAACAAAAAAGAAACACAAAACACAAATCCCGTAAGTGCCAGGATAAATACATCTTAATCATCAGAACACAACGCTCAGCATTCTCAATCTGAATGCATTGAACAAACCAAAAGAAAAAAGGTGATCATATCCTCAAGTTTGATTAAACAAGATTAAAAGAACCAAAAATGTTAACCCCTATTTATACTGTACGTGTAAATTTGTTTTCTATTATATCACTAAACATGACATTTATGATGTCTTCTATATGAAGTACAACTTTAGTTAATTACTAATAAAAAGTTTGGAATTTTTTTCTTTATCAGTTAATTTTTTACAGATTTTTAAACGTTTAAAAAAGCGTGAATTTTGGCCTGGTATGGTTTACATTTTCTACCATATCTCGGGCTAGAAATAAGATAGAGAAAGAAAATAAACACCATTCTACCCAGAACTGTCAAGGCTTTCGCCAGATATGAAACAAGAGTATCTTTGTTAATTTTTTACCCATGCGATTGTAAACTCAAAATTTTAAAACACATTTCCGAAAAATCGGCATAATTTAAAATTTTCCAAAACTGCTCATGTGTCTGCTGTGCTCTTAGCCACATCTGTACCAAATTTCAAGTTGGGATCGAGATGGGATCATATTTTAAAATATTTAACTATTATAGTGTCAACTCGAAAATCTTGAATTCAGATCTGTTCAGCCTGTGGTCTAAAAGTGTGGGGTCTATATTCACCAAATAATCCATGATTTTTAGACATTACTGTATTATTTTGATATGTTACAGCTTAGAAGCAGGAGAGGACATATAGGAGAAAGCTTTGTTAGGGCTCAACCTGAGAATGAACAATATTGTATTGAATATTGTACAAACCAGGACTACGAAGAGGAGGAGAGTTTGTTAAAACATCGGTTACAGGAAGCAGAACCCATCAAAGGGACTCAGCAATAAAAACAAGGATGTTTTCATTCAGTAAACACAGTGAAGTCCATGAAGTGGTAGAAGGCGGCACCAGATTGGCAAAGGATGACATAACTGGCTATGTGACCTGTGAATATGGTTGCCGCTGGTGGCTGGCTACTGTACTCTCCAAAGATTGTGAAAATGAAGAAGTAGAATTGACTTCATTGCATCCTTCTGGTCCAGCGCCATCATTTGTGCATCCAAGAAAGCCAGACATTTTAAAAATGCACAAAAATCAGATAATAACTCAGGTGGAGCCGAACACAGTGACAGGCCGTACATACTGTGACACAAAAAGAAATGGCAGTTGCTAGTAAGCGCTTATGGACAAGATTACATTTCACCCACTAGAAGGGACAAATTGATGATAAAAGGCCACTTTAAAAACGTACTATTAATTGTTTGATTAGTTGATCTTGTTTAATCAAACTTGAGGATATGATCACGTATTTTCTTTTGGTTTGTTCAATGCATTCAGGTTGAAAATGCTGAGCGTTGTGTTCTGATGATTAAGATGGATTTATCCTGGAACTTTTGGGATTTGTTTTTTGTGTTTCTTTTTTGTTGCATGTAAATGTATATTTGTGCAGAGATTCAACTTGGGACCTGTCAAATTTATATATTTTTTATTTTATGGTTGTATGAGTTATTACAACTTATTGAATAAAAATTCAATAAGTTGTAATAACTCATACAACCATACAATTAAAAATTTATAAACTTGGGACCTGTCAAATTTATATATTTTTTATTTTATGGTTGTATGAGTTATTACAACTTATTGAATAAAAATTCAATAAGTTGTAATAACTCATACAACCATACAATTAAAAATTTATAAATTTGACAGGTCCCAAGTTGAATCTCTACACAAATATAACCAAGAACACAAGTAACACTCAGACATTTTTTCACAATTTTCAAACTTACCGTATATACTCGTGTATAAGCCGACCCGTGTATAAGCCGACCCCCCCTACTTTTGCCCCCAAAACCTGGGAAAATCTATTGACTCGTGTATAAGCCGAGGGTGGACCCCAGCACAGGTATACAGCCCCCAGCAGTGTGGTATATAGCAGCCCCAGAGGTATATACAGCAGCCCCAGTGGTAGTATACAGCAGCAGCCCCAGTGGTAGTATACATGCAGCTCCAGTAGTATATACAGCCCCAGTGGTATATACAGCCCCAGTGGTAGTATATGCAGCCCCAGTGGTATATACAGCCCCAGTGGTATATACAGCCCCAGTGGTAGTATATGCAGCCCCAGTGGTAGTATATGCAGCCCCAGTGGTAGTATATGCAGCCCCAGTGGTATATACAGCCCCAGTGGTATATACAGCCCCAGTGGTAGTATATGCAGCCCCAGTGGTAGTATATACAGCTCCAGTGGTAGTATATGCAGCCCCAGTGGTAGTATATGCAGCCCCAGTGGTAGTATATGCAGCCCCAGTGGTATATACAGCCCCAGTGGTAGTATATGCAGCCCCAGTGGTAGTATATGCAGCCCCAGTGGTATATACAGCCCCAGTGGTAGTATATGCAGCCCCATGGTAGTATATACAGCCCCAGTGGTAGTATATACAGCCCCAGTGGTAGTATATGCAGCCCCAGTGGTAGTATATACAGCCCCAGTGGTAGTATATGCAGCCCCAGTGGTAGTAAACTGCCCCCCTCCTTATTATGGGTCCCCCAGCAGAAATAAACAGCCCCCCCCCTCCTTATCATGTTCCCCTCAGGCTGCGGCAGCTGTGAAAATAACAAACACTTTATACATCACCTTCCGGCGCAGCTCTCCGCTCCTCCGGTCCTCCGCTCGCTGGCTTCTTCTTCTTTCTTGTGTCGGCTTCTGTGACCGCGCGCAGGAAATGACGTCATCTCCTGCGCCCGGTCACATGACACCGGCACAAGAAGGAAGAAGAAGCCGGCGAGCGGAGGAGCGGAGCGCTGCGCCGGAAGGTGATGTATAAAGTGTTTGTTATTTTCACAGCTGCCGCAGCCTGGGGGGAACATGATAAGGAGGGGGGGCTGTTTATTTCTGCTGGGGGACCCATAATAAGGAGGGGGGCTGTGTATTGCAATATGCACGGCATCCCCCCTGCATATTCATTGCACTAATGAGGCGGCCCCACGTGACCGCCTGCGGTCACTGCGGCCCCTCCTGCCTCCTCCAGCCACCGGTCACAGCCCCCCCCCCCACAGCATACCATATGACTCGTGTATAAGCCGAGGGGGGGACTTTTCAGCCCAATTTTTGGGCTGAAAAACTCGGCTTATACACGAGTATATACGGTACTTTTATTTCACAATTGCGCATCAAAATTTTGAATTTGATTTTTCCCAAACAAAATATAAAAAAATATAGTCTTGTGACATATCAAATGAAAGCTGTTACCGTTCTGAGTAAAATGATGCCTCTCCCGCTTCATTATCTTAGTTCTAGCCTGACATAAAAAAAATGTAAAGCCATACCAGGCCAAAATTCACAGTTTTTTAAAACTTTAAATATTTGTAAAAAATTAACTGATTAAGAAAAAAATTCAAAACTTTTAATTTGTACTTAACTAAAGTAGTACTTCATATAGAAAAAAAAAAGTAAAAAATCTAAAGACGTCAGGTAAAAAAAAAAAATTCATATTTAGATCACTTGATATGGAATGACCCATTGACGCTATTTATAGTAAAATATTGTAAAATATGATCCCATCGCGATCCCAACTTGAAATTTGGTACAGATGTGGCTAAGAGCACAGCAGACATATGGGCAGTTTTTGAAATATTTAAATGATGCCGATTTTTCGTAAATGCGTTTTAAAATTTTGGTGTTTGTGATCGCATGGGTAAAATATTAACAAAGATCCTCTTGTGACATATCTGGTGAAATCCTGTCCAAATCTGAGTACAACGGTGTTTATTTTGTCTCTCTATCTTATTTCTAGCCCGAGATATGATAGAAAATGTAAAGTCATACCAGGCCAACATTCGCACTTTTTAAAAACTTAAAAAATCTGTAAAAAATTAACTGATGAAGAAAAAAATTAAAAACTTTTTTTTTGTAATTAACTAAAGTTGTACTTCATATAGAAAAAAAATTAAAAAAATCTGAAGACGTCAGGGAAAAAAAATATTCATTTTTGGATCACTTGACATGGAATGACCCATATATAAGGTTATAACTATACATACCATCAATATTAAATACAGTATAACCACTCTCTAAAAAGAAGATAGTCACACTCATTGCATTTCCTGCATAATAAAATTGCATGGCAGCAGAGTATTTAGCAGCATTTGGTATTGACATCACAGCAAAACAGGATAGTTAGCAGCATATAGTAATACTATAGCACCATAACATAGTATAAAAATATGAACATTTTGCAATAAGATGTGATGTTGTCTCTAAGCACTTATCTCTGTAACAGCAGCATATTATGGTATCAATGGCACATAACAATGGTGGACTCTAAGTGATGTGTGCCTTTTGTGATTGATGGAATTTTATGCATTGTATTAAATGCGTTCATTTTATGCTAGTCACACTAAATGAATTGCAAATTGTTAAAATTTGGAATTAAATTGATTTGCAATAAAAATGTAAAGTCATACCAGGCCAACATTCGCACTTTTTAAAAACTTAAAAAATCTGTAAAAAATTAACTGATGAAGAAAAAAATTAAAAACTTTTTTTTTGTACTTAACTAAAGTAGTACTTCATATAGAAAAAAAAATGTAAAAAATCTAAAGACGTCAGGTAAAAAAAAAAATTCATATTTAGATCACTTGATATGGAATGACCCATTGACGCTATTTATAGTAAAATATTGTAAAATATGATCCCATCGCGATCCCAACTTGAAATTTGGTACAGATGTGGCTAAGAGCACAGCAGACATATGGGCAGTTTTTGAAATATTTAAATGATGCCGATTTTTCGTAAATGCATTTTAAAATTTTGCGTTTGTGATCGCATGGGTAAAATAGTAACAAAGATCCTCTTGTGACATATCTGGTGAAAGCCTGTACAATTCTGAGTAGAAGGGGTTTTTTTTGTCTCTCTATCTTATTTCTAGCCTGAGCTATGAGGAGAAATGTAAAGGCAGGCAACACCAAAATTCGCACTTTTTTCGAACTTTGAAAATCATTTAAAAAAAAAAAAATTTTTTTTTTTCATTTCTCTTCACATTTTGCATTGTCTGACATGCTCTTATCAAATAACAAAATCTCAAAAGAATTAAAAATATAGAGGTAATAATCATTGGTTCACTTGACATGGAATGGCCCACATTGGAATGCTGTTTGCAAAAATCTTCGTGTGACTTATACCTCTACTAATCTTTTTTATTATCTTAATTTATAGTTGCTTTGTCCATTTTTTTAGTAAACAGCACAGACTACTATATTGATCTGTTGGCTATCTATATTGACTAACAATGTTGTTATCAATCTATGAAGTTAATAATTTAAATTAATCCAATTTGGATGGCTTGTCTCTTAGCATATTCTTGTTTTGGTAGGGTTTATTTTCACTTTAGGATGTTTGTTTTTGCATTTTCTCCTATTGTGGGGTTTTGCTTTTAGTTCTAGAGACACATAGGACTATAATAAGGCAATAAGGCAAGCCATTGGTGAGCCAGGGCGCCATTCCATTTTATAGGATGCCATCCTCCGAGGCAAAAGAGGGAGTCATCAGTTACATTATATGGTCTACTAGATAGCCAAACAAACCCTAAAAAAAGCTCTGTGTTTAGTGTGTCTTACTTACACCTTAATTGTGTAGTTTCTCTAATTGGTGGCTTATTCTATTTTGCTGTGTATAAAAATCTCAGGGAGTAACAATGAAAAATATGAATATACTTTCACTGCGCTAAATACCCAAGAACTTGAAGATGTACAGCCCCTTCCAGGGGACACCATATCTCTATTGGCTACAAATGTACCAAACACTACAATTGATTATCATCAAGAGGAGGTTTTACCTGATACAGTCAGTACTGGTGTTTCACACTTTGTTGATAGAAGGGATATATGACATTAATGGCTGTGCTTTTCATATACTGACAATGTGAGTCCCCTTGTTCCTTTGCAATTGTAGCACAACAGGATTATGCTGCTTTAATGTACGTTAGAAGCAATGTAGTGGAGACTTCTTAGTGGTGATCCGCATAGTGGATATTGTGATTTTTGCCTGCTGCGGGGCACCCGTAGTCCTGCATCAAGTTCA